>JAQGCY010001140.1:0-11844 GCA_034700645.1 Xenylla mediterranea
CAATGAAATTTCAGGAATTTCAGCATGGACAAATGCATTTGGATTACTTGTGTCCTGCTTTTTTGACCAAAAACTAACTTGATATTTTGCGGATAAGTCCGAATCAAATGATTATGATTCAATCGCAGCAGAACAAGTTTTCAGTTTGAATGAAGGGAACTGACCGCTATGTGTATGCTTTTTAGTAAAATTTCTAGTTTATATTTCATCTGCATTATCATTTACCTAAATGAAGTAATGACTTAAGCTAATACTTATTTACATATTAAACTTGATAAGGTAAGTTCATAATCTGAGCCCTTTAAAATGTTCAATAGAAACCATTCTATGTTATAGAAAAAAGCATGTTTGTATGCATTTTTTATTTTGTTCTCTGCATAAAATAGTTTTCCTTCGAAAAAAAATTTTCATGTAAAAATGAGTTTTCTTCTCTGTAAAAATGAGTATTTTGTCTAACATGTTTAAATACCATCCTTTGGAAATTGTTCGAGTGAAATCATTTTAGATGATAATACACTACAAGTGCCATTTTGGGAAAAAGATTCATCTTCAGAAATAATGAAAGTAAGTAAAGCTAACGACACAACTTAACCTTTCCCTAATCTGAACTATAAATTTCAGATGGTGCATATTCATGAAATGGAACGACAAAAGGAATTATTGAAAAGAAAGCAAAAACAATTTCTGCTCATTAAACTCAGAAATCATCGAATTTGGAATCAAGCTTTTACATTTTTGGCTTTATCTGTTGCTGGATTCTTCATGAGAGATATTATTTACAAACAATTACTCCGATTCTTTACTGCATTTACTGAAACAGAACAACATGTGCCTATTTCTCAGCAATGGTATGACGGGTGGCTTTTTCGTCGTATTTCAAGTATGTTCTAGAAAATTATAAAAACTCATCCTTGCTAGAGAAATTTGGCCAAATCATCAATATAATATCAATAGCTGTATCAATATAATAATATCATTTCATTGCAGCATCAAAAACTTGAAACAATTTAAAATACCTCGTCTAAAGAAGTCCCGAATAAAAAACATAGTTCTTTGATTTGTTTTGTATTAAATAACTCATTCTAACATTAGCATGAACAACATCTATATTTTTGATTTAGAAAGTTGAGTGAAAGTAAAGAAATGCAAATACGGTATTCGGGTGTTTTTCTCCGAAATCGGATAATTTATCCGAGTGGTCGCTACCAAAGAAAATCATTATTCTGCATATTGTAAAAATGCAGAACTTCCATTAGTATACTTGCAAATTAATTTCAAGCAGGAATATAAAACTAAAGAATAAATTCAAGTATTTTGAGTTAATTATTATAAAGTAAGCAGTTTCAAAAACACACAAAAACCTGAATCAAAGTGGCAAACGCAATGGCTGAAGTTAATCCAAATTTAAAAGATAAGAAAGAACCAGTTGAGTTAAATGTATGCTTCAATATTAAACTTTAAATGGTATTTTTTGTACAAAATCACACTTTTTGGCCTTTTCCTAGGCATTTGGGAAACCAATCGGAGAAGATGACTTCGAATTATCAGATTTCGACTCAGATACTGATTCATCCGATGAAGAGTTTGGCCCAAATCCAATCAACCAAAATCGAATTGGTGGAATCGGAGATCCAAACTATCATTTCGTCAATGAAATATTAAATGCTATTCGAAGATTAACCCCAGCTATACGAGAAATGGCAAGAGCTCATTTACGAATTCTAGTACAAAGATATATAAGACCAGAATGGAACATTAGAGTCCCTCGTCAACCTCCACCAGTTCCTAGACATTCTCCAAGGGGTTAGACTTAGAAAAAAGTTTTTAACCATTTAAACATTATTTTGATTCATTTTAAAACCAGCAGGGTTAGAAAATGTAGAAATTTAAGACAATCTATCTTTCACCAAATTTTTCCACTTATAAATATAGCGTGCTGTCAAAATTATTCATATTATTAACGCGTAAATCCTACATGTATTAAATTAGAATAAAGACATTAGTAATAATTTTTAGAACTCGTGCATCATTTTGTCGTGTGAATAATTTGTAAAATAAAATATAATTATTGATCTCTTAAATTAAAAATACAGTTTCAATGTTTGACGTGACGTATATTAATAAAAGAATAAAATCAAAACATATATAAGATTTGGATTTATCATTGAGTAATTTGAACAGAATACAGATTGTTTATAGTTCATGTTAATTCTTTAGATTTATTAATCCCATTTCTTTCCATTTAGGCTCTTGCTTTTCCTTTGACATTATTTCCATCAGTATTAAATAATTTTCTTACGAATATAACTTGGAATGTAGTAGTTGCAATAATTAGCATACATTGAAGTGTTGACCAAAAGCTAACATAAGACTGATTGTCTTCTAATAAATTAAAATCTCTGGATTCTCTTGCTCGTGAATGTTGTTGATATTGAAGTACTTGCCCTATTCTTTGATCAACGGCTATAAGGATTAAAATAAATTAAAATCATCAGTATTTTAATTAGGAAAGTCAATGTTTCAATTAAAGCACTTACAACTTAAAATCTGAGTAAAATTAGTAACACTTATATCCATAGATTCCAATTCCTTTGTATATTTTTCCCATTCATCATATCTGTCAATGGAAAACAACAATACAAGGCTTATTTATATAATACACAGTCCGAAAATCCTATACCAAACTTACCTAAAAGTTGTAATGTACAAATTAACAAGCTTCGGTGCAAATCTAGAAAATTGATTGTCAATACAAACAGCATAATATCCACCGACAGCTACAGTTTCTTGATAATCCGATTGGGCTTTCCAAGCATAAGGATGAACAATTGCACCATTTGGATGTTTAACAGCAAATCCAGCCATTCCATCACCCCCTCGCAATACTTGGAATGCAACGTATAATGTAGAATTTGGATGAACCCACTAATAAATATCGAATAACAAATTAAATTAATTTTGACAAAAGTATTGCCATTGTCATTTCATTTATATCTTACTTGGTAATAACAGTCTTCTTTTCCAGGATCTATATGAACTTTATAGTCCATTGCAATTCCTGGAGCATTTTCATATACACCTAAAACTTGTGTCAAACTTATTAGAAATATAAATGGCGTTATTAGACGTAGGAGCACCATATTGCAATGTCTTTGTCACACAGAGGCTGCCTCTTATTAACATTTATTTAGCTACGAAAAATATGAAACAAGAGTTTTTCATTTAGGCTTTTGAAAATAAAATTCTATTTTTCGCTTTTTTAAAAGTTTTAATTTGGTATTTTCAGTATTAATATCATTCTTTACAAGTATTTTTAAAATATTTTGGTATTTCTATGTATTATGTCTGAGATCAACAGGTAAAGCCAAAACCAAAAGGCTTAAAAGTACATTTACCATTTTACCAATACCTTTCACATTTATATATATAAAATTGCTCCAAGCGTTAAAGAAAGCACTTACTTTTACGAACTCTTTAGTTTACCTCAGGTAGACATTAGGCATTTCGGCATATGGTTTTTCTTTCAGCTTCAGATCCTTTTATATCATCAAAATCTGCTCAAAGATTCAGAAAGAATATGCGTATACCATCATAATTTTCATACCACGGAAGATTCAGAATCATTCATTTTATCCAATCATTTCCAAATCAAGAACCACGATTAAAACGATTCAGTATGGCAATTCTTTATTATTATAATAAAATGCAATGTTGATTGTTTTGTTATTATCATTATTAGAAGGAAGACTTAAAAGTTGTTCATTAAAATATTTTTATAAAATAATTTATCTATGATTAAAATGTTTCTTTTCTTAGGCACAAGAGATCAACCTCAATTTGGCATAATATTATGTACGAACTTTTGTTTTTCCACTACCACCAGTAGACTCAAATAATTTTTTAATAAAGTAAATTTGAAATGCTCCTGTTCCAATTATAACAACACATTGAGCTAACGACCAAAATTGAACCATGTATTCGTTATCTTCTAAAATGTTGGAATCCCGAGATTCTTTTGATCTTGAGAAATGTAAATATTGAAGTACGTTTGCAATGTTCCCTTCAACTCCTGGAATCAATTAAAACAATTTTTAATCTGTCGAAATCTTATTAGCCTAATAAGGAAAATTGAATGAATCAAACTAACCAGACAAAGTCCTTGTGAAATTGTCTACTGAGATTTGTAAGTTTTCTAATTCTTCTGCATATCTTGTCCAATCTTCAGCCCTAAGGATTTTGAACCATTCAAACATAATAAAAAACCTTGTTCAAATCCAAACACTTGAATACATCCATATACATACCTGTAACTATTGAGATAGACGCTAACAAGTTTAGCAGAAAATTTTGAAAATTGATTATCAATACATAGAGCATAATATCCACCCATTGCACTTTGTGTATCATAAGTTGATTGGGGTTTCCATTCATATGGAAGAACAAATTGTCCATTTGGATCCTTAATTGCAAATCCAGCATTTCCATCACCACCCTTTACTACTTGGAAATCCACATAAAGTACTGTTCCAGGCATTATATATTGGTAATAACAGTCCTCTTTTCCAGCTTCGACATGGATTTTATAGTCCAATGCAATAGCTGTGTGGTTCAAAATTACAATACAATGGCAATGATTATGTTGTTTTGTTACGCAAAAATTTTCCAGACAAATTACCAGGTGCTAAAGGACTAATTTCCGTTAAACATTTCACTTCATTCCATGTCCATGCTAAACAACTTATGAAAATAAATAGGAGCAACTGGAATCTCTGATTGGAATACATATTGAAAATTTTCAAGATATTTAGATGCACATTTGACAAGTTAATTTTATAACCACCGTTAAGTAATGGAATGAAATAATTATATTAATCTTCTCTTTCTTATCGTTAATTTTAGGTTTGACACAGACAGACATACAGAGAAAAATTTAGTATATTTTTTTTTCATTCAATTCAATTCCTTTCCATATTCTGATATTATAAATAAATTTACTTTGCAGAAGCTATACTCATTTTCATTTTAGTTATATGAAGAAATTTGTGATGCTTGGTTAAAGACCGGTTTGTGGATTGTGGTATTCCAGCTCATAATTTATGAAGGGGATTTTATAATATGGGGAATAATCTTGAATGGATGTATGTTTTGTAGTTTAGTAATGTTAATCTGTTAGACTTAACAATTTTATGGTAATCATCATGCATAGAGTAAGTACAAAGTATGAACGTGGAGAAAAAAATGTTTGGTGTAATTACCTTACTATTATATTGTACTGACTAAATGTGAAGGAATACAAGCCTCCTAGACCAACATTTATTCTTTGGCTTGTAAAAATCGACAACATACTAAAGCATCACAAAAAAATTGTTGATTGATACAGTTGAAACTATATTAATATTTTGAACTTAATGAACTTTTAGATAAATAAAACCACAGTCAATACAATATTAAATGTAGAGCAAAGTAAATTAAAATTAAAATCATCCATTTTAACGAAATGATGCCAATTGCTTCTTCTTAATGTTTCTATATTACCTATCTGTCAAATAATTTTTTAATAAAATATACTTGCATGAATCCAGTTGACAATATCACGATGCAACTTATTATGGACCAATATAAGACTTTGGCATTTAAATCTTCAGCATAGAAAAGTGATCTTGAATGTAATGCAGCAGAATGTTGAATGTATCGAATTGCAGATATGATGTTAGCTTGGAGCTCTAATAAAAATTAAACTTAACTTTAGAAAAAATCTAAAAATTTTGTTTGCATTGCCTAGTAGTATTAAGTTATGCATTACTTTTAACTCCAGATGCCAATGTACCAGTTACATTGGCAATTATAGCGAGTTCCTTAATTTGTTCTCCCCAATCTAGGCTAATAATATTAATAAAAATATTACAAAATGACAAGTAATTGTAAATTTAGCATTTTTACTAATACCTGTACGACGAGAAAAACAAACTAACATGTTTAAAATTTTCAAAGTCTTCTGTATTATTGTAACAGATTTTATATACGCCACCCTCGCTAGAATTCGCAACAGTATCGTCGTCAAATGACAATCCACGTCCCCATTCTACATGGTTAACTATTTCATCTGATTCATTATTCCATACATATATACCAATTTTATCCCCATCCTCATCATCCTGCACATAAGTTAATACTTCGGATTCTATAAAAGCGTAATCGTATGGCCGAACCTTGGATAGTTTGAAGATAATTTCGAAAAAAATTTTTTAAAGTAATTTTAATTGTTACCTATACCTTTTGATAGAAACAATCAACTTTCCCAGCCAAAACTTCATCTAAAAAAATTCAATTATAATGATTTGTTCAAATATCCCTTTAAATTATTTATGGAAATAAATCTAGTACATTTTATGCTAAATATTCGTTTATTTGTGTTCTCATCTTCCATTAATTCTTGCCAAGATTGTTTTAAAGGCTTATCTGATTCTTCTGAGGAAACGTCTGCAATATCATAATCTTCCGCTTTACAAGGAAGCAAAACTGCAAAACTGAAAACCAAAAGTTTTAAACTAGAAATCAAAAAGATTTGCATTTTCAAACAAAGAAAGCACTCCCACTAATATATACAGCGAAAATGACTGCCTACATTAAATAAAAAGCTTTTATGAATTCATAGAATGTTTGGTTTAGTTAGCATAAATTAAAATTACTCGGAATCAATTCATTTTAACAATGGAATCAAAATATATAAACAATACTTCGTTTATAGTTCATGCACAGACTAAGAGTTGATTCGATATGGCATTACATGCCATATATGCTTTTTTGCTTGCCTTCGCTTCGTTCCAAACGAAAACTTATTCTAAAAAAGTATTCTACTCGTATTTTTTAACAGTAATTGTAGAGCAGTTCGTTTTATAACGATGTATGATTACAGATTAATATCAAATGTTGACAGAGTGCAAACGAAATTTGCCAACTTTATGTAAACTTGGGCTTCCACCAGTCAAAATCTTGGAACTGATAAGATCAACCCACCGCTAGAAATATTTTTCATTGATTTCTACAACCAATACTACATTTTTACAATAAATCTATTTTACTTTTACATTCCACAGTTATGTTATGGTCCACAATATCATTGCTCATCCACAGTGGCATAATAATAAATAAAGAAATTGCTGTATTAATTGATACAAATCAAAATGATTTAGAATATGCATTTTCTAGCAATAATAATTTTGGTGTTGAGCTTAGCATTGATATTTCATTCTCAAATTCTTGTGAAATCATTACTGGAAAGTGCAAAAATTTCTGTGATATAATGTATTTTATGGTTGAAAACTCTTTAAATCAAACAAGTACCCTTGAAACAATTTTTAGTAATTCAAAGCCAATGTCCAAACAATGCATATTCCTTGTATATTTGAATGGATTAAATACTGATAGTGAGATTGTAGTAAATTCTTTAAACGATACATTATTGTCGAGTAAATTAATTATAACTTCTTGTGTCTATATCATGATTGGAAATGATCTTTATGAATTGTATTATTTGAAAGAGCTTAGAATTTTCAATCCAGTAAGTTTACATAATCCATCTAGAATACATAGGAGAAAAGATTTTTACTTAATGACAATTAACAGTGGACATGTGGTACGTGATAAGAACTTGTGTGTAACTTTACATGCACTTTTAAAGTCTGTTTTTTCCTGTGTAGAGAAATTGGAACAACTATTCAGCAAACGGTGCTGAAACCGTTCAGTTTACCAATAGCATGACTTATATTTACTTGGGATATATGCAAGATTTTCTTCATTTTGGGTAAATGTTTTGCGGTAAAGGTGTAATTAGTTCGTTTATAACTTGAATTTTTTATTACAATTTACAGAGTAAACTTTGTAGCCAACAAAGATTGGAATTCAATGGCGAATAAAATCAAGAGTGGAGAAATTGATATAGGTAAGAAATGAATTTATTACTGAATTTCATAAGAAAACTTTTAAGCATTTAGCATTTTAAGCTAATTGATATTATTACAGGAATTAGTGCAACTGGAATGACGCTTTCTGCAGCAAGAGATTTTCGATTTGTAACAATACCAACATATATGGAAAAGTAAATTCGTTGTCCAACTAAATGAAATTAAATTAACCCCAATATATTTTATTCCAGATTAACAGCTTACTATCGCCTTCCAGACGATGAGTCTGTTCCAACAGTATTTCTGCATACAAAGCCATTCAGTTTGCCAACATGGTTCGTAACATTCTTTGTTGTTGGATTAATTTTGTTATCACATTTTAAGATTACAAATAATATACATTTTTCATTATGGTATATTATTTCTTGTGTGACCTTACATGGTAAATTATTAGTTTAAATGGATAGAAATATTGCATTCTGGATTAAGATTGATTGAATTTCGTCAGGTTATGGAACTGGTGGCCCAAAAAATTCAATCCGAATTGTTTCATTTATTGGTTCACTCCTATTCGTAATTCTTTACGCTTCGTATTCCGGTGAACTTATTTCATCTTTATCAACTAAAAAAGAAAAATCCTACAATATTAAGGAATTACTTGAACTTGGATTTACATTTGGTATTCGTAATGATTCTTATTTGGCTGCATCAAAGAAACTTGGTGAATTTTCAGACTCTTCATTAGCTGGTAGAATATTTTCCCGATTGAACAAAGGTGAATCTGGACAACCAAACATTTTGCAAGGAATTCATGCAATTTTTTCTACTGTTAATTATGCAATGATTACGGAAGAAAATGTTTTCGAGGAAGTGAACAAGGGTAGTACCAGTATGAATCCATTACAATCAAATAATGAAACAGTTTGTAAATTATTCCGTTATGCACCGATTCCTGAGTATACAGTTCACCAATCCCCAATCACAAGTCGAAACTCATCTTATGTTGGATACTTCAATTTTGCGTAAGATTAAAGTGTGTACTAAGGCATAAAAGTTTTGAGTATTGTCCTTGTTCATTTGTATAGCCGAGCTCATATGAAAGAAACAGGAATTTGGAATGCACTTTGGAAACGCCGTGAAGTTCGAACAAATCTTCTAAATCCCCAATGCTCATTTAGCTTGACAAGACCCTTCTTCATTAATGATGTTCTTCTACCACTTGCAATAATTTCAACTGGAATCTTCCTAAGTTGCCTTGGATTAGTAGTTGAAAAAATTCTTCAAAGTCCAACTAAAACTGATTTACTCCGTGAGTATATGAAATGGAATGGAAAACAACAGTCACGCTTATCCAATTGGCAATTTAATAATGAAAGAAACGTTGTTTTATTACCTGAGTTGTACCTACGAAAATAAATTACTACTTTTCAATTCCATTGTTCGTAGTTTTAAGTTAAACTTTTGTAAGTATTGTAAGCAAACAGTATTAAAATATAGATTTGTTTAAGTGAGACGTTAATTGTTCGCGTGTTTTAGAAGAATCCATATTTCATTGTGTTTTGTTTTAAAGAAACCTAACAGAACTAGTTGTACTATTCTAATTTTGCATAAAATAAATTTTAACTAAAGAATGAAGTATTTGTTTTTGTGTTTGTACTTGAGTATTCATAAGTTCGTTAAGTTTTTTGAGCCATTTTATTATTCCATTGGAGTTGCAACAGGGGCAGGGGCATCTCCATGTCCATTTTCACCAATAATGGAATTTCGCTTGGTTCGAATCAATTCAACTTTTTCATCCTGACAACAAATACTAGGGAATTAAGTAAGTCCTGAGGAAAGAGTTGAAAGTGCACTTACATGCTTCTTTAAAGTTACTAGTTTTTCCTCAAGAATCTTTTCTCGATTCTTCTCAGCAGTCTCAAGTTTAGCAGCAATTTCCAGCTTAGCCTTTTCCTCGAATTCATTCTGGTTGTTTTCCAAATTTTGTTTAACTTCTTGCAAATGGCCGGTATTCTGAGATAAAATGTAAATCAATTAAAATGGGATTTATACCACAAGTCCACAAACATGCTCATCAAATATACTTATTTTAATATCATTAAAAATGTAGACATACATGACTGCTGAGTTTAGTTTTCATTCCTTCAATGTAGGCCTCACGTTTCTCAGAGCTTGCTTCCAATTTTTGTTCCAAATTCTCTTTGGCTGTAGCTTGGAACTTCTTTTCTTCCTCTTCACGTTTCTTAGCAGCTTCCTCAAGTTTACGGTTGGCTTCAACTGCTTTTGCTTTCTTTTCTGCTTCCATAGACTAAAATACACACAATTCCATGAAACACAAATAATACACTGTTAACCATGATTTCATTTCTTTCTTACCATTCGGCGTTCAGTTGCAGCTTCAAGTTTAGATTTGAGTAAATCAGCGGACAACATTGTCTTGATTTTGCTAGCAGCAGGAGAAGCAACTTTTGGAGGTAAATCAGCCTTAGATTCTTCCAGAACTACTTCATACTTCAATCCACCTTTGGATTGTTCTAAAAAATAGAAAAATGTCTTAATTCAATTAAATCCAGTGAGTTCCTGAATTTGAAACTGAATGAATAGCAAATCTATTGATTCAAGAGTTTGGGTATGGAATGGAGACTCCATTATCGACATGGATAGAGTAATGCATGCATGCAATGCATTGTATTTGTTTGTAATTGTATTGTAACAATATTCTCATTCTGGCTGTGATTTGAGCTTGACTTTGGGACAATAAGAAATAAGAATACTTTACTTACCGGATGGAAGAACGTTGAGGTCAATTGGTTCATTATTTCCATTGATGACAGTGACAATTGATGGGACTTGTGGTTGTGAGTTTCCATTTTGCTCGGGTTGACCGTTCATGATGATGATCGATAATGAGCCCAGGTACAAAGGTTAAATAACTTTTAATTGACTATTAGGTAGACTTTACAACTGTCAAAGTCAAAGTGTCAAAGAGAGATTACAGTTGAAACTAACCAAATTAACCAAAATGAATGTATATGACCACTGAGACTGACCTTTTAGATAATCCTGGACAAAGTGATGACAATTGACAATTGCTGACAGACAAGAGACAACTCGTAAACAAAGCTGAAGTGACAGACAGACGACCAGAACTCAACTGAAAACGAACAGGAAATTGAAAGAAAGAAATACAAAATACTACGTAAAACGTAATGGAATGGGTAGATTTATGAAACTCCAGGAACATTGAGCCTCATAATCAGTCTCTGACCCGCTCAACTTAATACGCACTCAATTGCACACAGAACAGAGCATGTAGAGAGAAGAACTACGTTTAACAAAGGGTCCCCTCGTCCTCACATAAGTTGACTGAACTTCATTTTAGGAGCTCTACATAAATCACTCTCAAAAATGTATTAAGTTGGGTTAACCATGTTTTGTGATCGTTTTGACCGTTCGTCGCCAGATACCTCTCAAGTCTCGACCAATCTCTGGCCAACGTCAAATAAGGTGCTTAATACGGGAAATATACAGGTCAGGTGTAAGTCAGTCAAAAAGTGACAGTGACAAACACATACACAAAACAGTATAAATATTACAAGGATAAAGGTCTTGATTAATTTAGGTCAATGGATTGATTAATTGGTGCTAGTAATTGATTATTTACAACCAAGCAATTGATTAATTGGGCCAAATTTTAAAGCACTTATTAAAGTACAAGTAATGGCTTAATCATTGTTTATCTTTTATCAACAGAGAGAGACCCCACACGTCAAAGTTTACAAACGAAGTGGTTTACGAATAAAATACGTGTAAATACATTGAAAATAATCCTTGCTTGTGACTGTGGTAGGGGGTGATTCTAGTTTATTTCCTCCCTGAGTTAATCGATCCGAGGCGTTGAGCCGGACAAGTGCACTGTGTTAGTCCTGTGAGTGAAGAC
>JAQGCY010001141.1:0-11842 GCA_034700645.1 Xenylla mediterranea
GTAATAAATCAGTTTCAGTACTTTTAGTTTTAAATGCTATAGTTAAGCGTTACCGGTTTACCGTAAACGTTATCCGTTACCGTTACACGACGACACGCACGGTGACAGCCACGCCGCGTTGGTGACCAGTTAATTACGAATACGATTACAGTACATACAATTACAATTACAACAACATCATCTTCATCGATATGGAAGCTATAAAGGCTGAAATAGCACGTAAACGAAAGCAATTAGAAGAAGCTCAAGTCCTAAACCCTTCTAAAAAATATTTTAAACGTGGAGAACTATTAGCTAAACAAGATGAAGAGTATTACTCCAAAAATCCAAATCCTATACAATCCCCATTAGAAAGTCTATTAAAACAGTCGTCTGGACCAGGTGGTGACGGACAAGGATCTTCATCAGTTGGGGCTGGAGATAAGGTAAAAACAACAATAAGCAATCAAAATTGGACAATTCTATGTACATTTATTAATTATACTTTCAATTTCAGTCCACAGATTCCAAAAAAGATCCTAAAGACCTCCTATCATTTTCCAATGTTGATGATATGCCTAAATTATCCCGACGTGAAGTAATACGACGTCTTCGTGAAAGAGGTGAACCAATTACCCTATTTGGTGAAACAGAATCAGAAGCATTTAAAAGGCTTAGAAAATTAGAAATCCTTGAACCAGAAGTTAATCGTGGTTTAAGAAATGACCTCCAAGCTGCCCTTGAACAAGTTGATCAAGCATATTTAGAAGAAATCCTTAAAACAACTTCGGCTGCTTCTGCAGCATCTTCTGGGATTGGTTCTACAAATACTAGTGGTCCTGGGTCTAGTAATTCCATTGTTGAAAAGAAGAAATTGGGTGATGTTAATGTTATGGAAGATGACTATACTTTTGAGCAAATTAGAGAAATGGCTCAAGAAGTATTTAGGAAAAGGAAGGATTTAGAAGGGCATGCACAAATGATACTGAAATGGTTAAAATTTATACTGAAATGCTGGGGACATCATTTGAATAATCGACCAGAACATGAGAAATTGAGTACAAAAGGGAAATTAGGTTCTGCAACTTATAATCAAACAGTCGTAAGTACATACATGTACAGAATGCGATATTTTGAATGATAAATACATTAATTGATTCCTATTCGTATTGACTTTCCAGGAATACCTAAAACCCCTTATGAGAAAACTAAAAGCCAATAAATTGACTGATGATATTTTAGAATCCTTAGGTGAAATTGTACAGTTTATGTTGGCTAAGGAATATATAAGGGCTAATGATGCGTAAGTATAATTTGCTAGATTTGTATGATCCGATCCGTATTTATTTTACTTCATTTCATTTTGTTTTTAATTAATTTAGATATCTTGAAATGGCAATCGGAAATGCTCCATGGCCAATTGGTGTAACTATGGTTGGTATCCATGCTCGTACTGGACGTGAAAAGATTTTCTCTCGGAACGTTGCCCATGTTATGAATGATGAAACCCAAAGAAAATATATCCAAGGACTTAAGCGTCTAATGACCAAATGTCAAATTATTTTTCCAACAAGTCCATCTAAATCTGTAGAATATACGCCAGATCAAGAAATTTAAGGTTATCTCTATCTCTTACGTTATATTACATGAAAATGGACAGGAAATTGCAGATTTAGTATAACTATTAACTATTTAGAACCCATTAATTACAATTACTAAGTATAGCGTTCGTTCGGCATCAAATTAACTCTTGAAATATTTTATTTACTAGTAATACGTAGAATGTAGAAATAGATAATCTATAACTTAACTTTCGTTTTATTTGTTAAATACATACATACACGATACACATGAATAAATTTTGTATTAAGTATAAGTTTAAGGCATTTAATAAAGGCTTTATTATTAGATGATCACTTAGCAATTGACATTTTCCAGGAATTCTTTGCTGGAGATTTAGTTTCATATCATTCTTTGGTGATGTCGAGTTTTTGCACATACAAATACAATTCAAAAGGCAAATGCTATTGCATTTACGCCATGTGCTTGCTTCAGGAAAAGTTTTTTTCAGCTGTAAACGTGTACGGAGAATTGAACTGTCAAAGTTACTGTTTAACACTGATTAATTAACTGCTGTTAATTATAATTGTATAGAAAAGGAAATGGAATTACTAGAAAGTATTACTGAAAAACCATTACTAAAAATATGCGCTCCAATGGTTAGATATTCAAGGTACGCTTAAATACTCCTTCTGCCCTTATAAACCTAATGAAATCTATGATATCAATGGATTACTTTTGATCTTTTAATGATTTATAGATTGCCCTTTCGATTACTAGTCAAAGAATATGACTGTGACTTATCCTTTAGTCCAATGATCATGTCGGATTCATTTATTAAATCTGAATCTTGTAGGAGAGCTGAGTTTCTAACTAATCCAGGTATGCATTTTTAATGCATTTATCTACATTATTACAAGCAAAAATGTGTTGATTTGTTTACTAATTAATTATATTTATATTTATAGATGATAAACCCTTAATCGTTCAATTTGCTGCTAATAATCCAACAGATTTTGCAGAAGCTGCAGAATTAGTTTACAAGTAGGCTTTTCAATCGAACAATTAACTAATACTAGTTCCCTAATTTTATACCCTCGTTTTACATATAGCGATTGTAATGGTGTAGACTTAAATTGCGGATGTCCTCAACGATGGGCTATTCAAGAAGGTATGAAATTAACAATTAGTTGTAGTTGCACTATTAGACTGAAAGAGAAGGGTAACTTTGATGATTTCTGTTAATTCTTTTCTAGGAATTGGTTCATGTCTCCTTAAAAAACCGGAAGTAGTTGCAGATATATTACGACAAACTCGAAATCGTATATCGGATCCTAATTTTACTGTTTCAGTGAAGATAAGAGTTTTTGAAGATTTAGTGTAAGCTAATCTAGCTTCTGTCGAACATTGAAATCTAGAGATAGTTAAACTAACCTTGAGGATTTTAACTATCAATAGGCGTACAATTGATATGTGTAGACAATTGGAAGCAAGTGGGATTAATTTTATTTCCGTACATGGTCGTACTCAGAAGGAAAGAGCACAGCCTGTTAGATTTAACACAATTAAATCAATTGTTGATTCCCTTGACATTCCTGTAATAGCAAATGGGGACGTGGACTCCTTAGACAAAGCTTACGAAATTCAAGAAATGACTGGAGTTCGAGGTAAATCACCATTAAAATTCCATATTAAATTCAATTCGCTAAAATTTCGCTTGATTTCTTTCTTATCTAGGTGTAATGTCCGCTCGTGCACTTTTAATCAACCCAGGATTATATGCTGGTTATTCTGAAACCCCAATTGATGCAATTAAACGTTGGATTGAAATTAATGAATCTCTTAATTCCCATTTTACAATGTTTCATCGACATTTAATTACAATGACTGAAACTGTATTAAGTAAATTTGAGCGTAGAGTATTTAACTATTTTAAAACAAAAGAAGAAGTAATTTATTTTTTAAATCAAAAGTTTAATTTAGGATTTGATCAGTGTGAGAGACCTGGAAGTTTTTGTAATAATGAGCTTCTTATAGAACTTGAAAACTACAATGTTCATAATAATAATATAGCACCAGTAATTAATTAAAAATTAAGTACCAATCAATCAGTCTAAACAAATTAACAAAAAGTTGCACAACCTACAAGCCTAACTATATTTTTGAAGATCCCTACTCCTACTACTTCCCATTTATATTTGTACCTAATTGATTTGTTTGTTTTACTTGGGAATTGCAAACGTACAAAATAAAATATATCGTATTATTAAGAACAATTTAGTTCTAAATTCTAGAAGCCATACTCCGAGCATAAGATCCAAGGCATGCACAAATCCCAGCAAATGTTGTAACAATTATAATTACTAAGGCTATAAAATCTCCGAAATCAAAGGAATTTTGATAGACATGAGGTGGTAGTGGTGGTGGAACGGGAGCTGGGGCTGGGGTTGTAGTATTTTGTGACAAAGAGCTTGGGATTTTGAGCAATAATAGAAGAATTAGAAGAACTATGATATGGCACGTTCTAAAGGATTTGAGGATTCTAAAGCATTTATTGGGACTTCTACTTGGTTCCATTTGGAATGCAATCTGGATCTTAGGAGAGCAACAATCTGTGGAATAGAATTTAGAACAAACAACAAATAATGAACAAACTTTAAATTAATTTTTGATTTCTTACCGTTAAATCTAGTATCAAAACTTGTCGCACCTCGTACAGGCTAAATTGTTAAATTGCTTTGCTACAATTTGCAATTTTATGGAATCATTTGCATGATTCTTCGTCTTTTTGTTTGTGTTGTCGCATGGGCATTTTCTGGTCACATTACATTACAAAATACAAATCTTAATCTAATTAAAATTCAGTATATATAGACAAGTAGCTACTTACAGCTAGTAACTGAAACTACTAAAGTAAGCCAATTATAGTTCTACACTATAGAAGAAAAAATTAACTGGATTTTTGCATCACTTCGCATTACATTCATGCGAGCATATTTAAGCTTCAATTGAATATTTACAAGAAGTTTTCTCAATGCAATGCAATGACAAATCAAGAACCCTAAATGGAATTTATGTATGTACTACTGATTTTGGTTTGGCTTGATTTCTTATTCTTTGGGTATATAAAAAATTGTTACATTCATAAACATTGGCCTGGGCTGAGCTTCTGGGGGATCAATTCATAATACTGGATTGCGTATAATATATTATAACGATATTTTATGCTGCAAACAATTGTATTTGCAATGCTTGAATCTATGTGTTTGTATTCCTATGAATTAATCAAGTAACCTCAAGAATTGAGGATCTCTTGTTACATCAAGTTTCTTTTAATCTGTTCGTGCTTTTCCTGATTTATTAAGTAGGCTTCAAATGATTGAAGTCAAAATGGCTTCAAAGATGCAGACGCAGAATAATGAACCTTATGAACGTTAATCGGCGATTTTTCGATTTTGATTCAGCAACCAATTCTATCTAATATTGGTGAAAATAGCCAAAAATTTATAAGAATCTATAAAAACTATTTATGTATGAATGGATAAATGAAACCAAATCAACGCGTCAATTTTACTAGCATGCATTAACTTTAGCGAATCGTATCATTTCCAATCCAATAAACTGTAAAAATTCATTACATCACATCAAATCACCGTATATTTTCATGGTTTTATAGGTCATCGTATTTACATAAATAATGGACAGGATTTCAAAGTAAGAAATTGCGAGTTGGTAGAGTAATTAAGTCTAATTTATTGGTTCCATGTCCATTCAAAATCAAATCATCAAGTGAACGACAACGAAGGGCTCTCGGAGGCCGGGCTGGTGCTGGAGCTGAGCAGAATTCATAAGTGTTACATAAACGCAATAATACGTAAATCAAGCGAGCAGATTAGAATTTAAATTTAGATTAGAGGATTGAATCGTGGCATTTATTTGGCAATCTCATGTTATGTTCCTGATTAACAATGATTGGAGATACAGATAAGGAAATTTTGAGGGACTTTGAACGATTTCTCAAATCAACAATTACCAATAATTAGAATTACAATTAGCAAAACAATTAATTATCATCAATTCATCAACAACGGCAACAATAATGAAATTTGACAACAATGCAATGCAACAGTGCAAGCATCGGAATAGCAAATAGCATAGCATTAGCACAACAAAACATTACACAAGCGATAAGCATAGCATAAGCAATGGGAAAATGTTATGTTATGTAATGTAATGAAAATGTAACGCAAAAACGCAACCAAAATTTTTGCTTTGCTTTTTGCTTTGCTTTGCTTTGCTCTGCCTTCAAACTCAACGCTCAAAATTGAGTGAGTCGAGTGAATGAGTGAGAGTTCAACAACCTCTACCTAACTTAGGGTGCATTCATAAGTCATGTTTCAATTAAATTACAGTTTATTTAAATGGATCATTAAGCCTTAAGTCCCAAATAAATTCTTAAGACAAAAATTAAAAGTACTCCTAAAATTTGCAGTATAAGCACAAAAGAGCCCTTCAATTTGGCCTATTACTTTGGCACAATAGAAATGGCTGATTTAAGAATGAGCCCTTAAATTTTTATGCCTCGCATTTTGGAAGTGAACGAAGAAGAAAATCAAAAAAAAACTGAAGTGCAATGACCTGAAGAATTTTCCCTTTAATTTTGCTTTGACAAGGCTGATTTTTTCGTATTCTCTTCCCTTTGCCCTTTACCAACCCAAAAAATTCGTATAGTTTACATCATAAATCCACGAATCCTTCCAGTTTTCTAGCTCAATCAGAGTCCAACTTTTGTTGAGTCAAGTCAAAACTCAAATGTAGTCTCCTTTTGAAGAAAACAAAAAATTCAGAATTTCCAATACCAATACCAAAAAATCAAGTAAAAAATTATTGTCTTGTCTTCGTTTTAAAATTCTATTCTACATCAATTTAAAACGAAAATTTACTGCCTAACATTCCAATTAATTGATTGATTTCTCCATTGTCATTGTGTCTTGTGCTTGTCTGTCTGTGTACTGTGTGAAATTGACTGGATCTTGAAGAAAATGGCTGAGGTAAGGAAGAAAAGAAAAAACTGCCTTTTTCCACTAAATATTGCATATTGATATTTCAAGCAAAAATTTGGTCATTTTGGTCTATTGGCATCAATTTTTTGGTTCATAGCTTCATAAATTCGTAAATTCATGATTTTTTCATCAAAAACCAACTTTTTGATTGCAACTTGAAGGTCAATTCTCTATTGAATTGAAAGAGCGGATTTTTGACTTTGCTTTGCTTTGCTTGCGGCATATACGCATAATACATACGGCTCTTTTACTGGTTCCTTCTCCTTGTACCTTTCCCATGCATCTTAAATGAATTGATTTTTAATATTCTATATTTCTTATTCATGGATTTTTGTTCTTTTTGTTTGATTGATATAGCTTAAAGGAGAAATGCCTGCTTTGGTTGGTGGTGATTATTTTGATGTTAGCCCAATTCCTGTTCCTTCTGGACCATCGGGTGAACCAATTATTCCAACCCAATTGGAAGTTGAAATCGGAACTGAGTCTGATGGTTCAGGAAATGATGAGAAATCTGAAACAATTGTTAGTGTTAACAACAATGGTAGCGGTGATTGCATTGAACTCTTCAAACGTCATCTAATGAAGAAGACTAACATTTACAATGTCAACTCATCAATTCCATTGAGTACACCATGGACATTTTGGGTTGATCGGTAAGATACTCATAAACCCTTGTAATATTCATAGTTATAGTGAAGGTAAAATTAATTGAATTACTTCTTCCGTAGCACCCAACCTGGAATGGGAGTTGAAGAGTTCGAAGCTAGCCTTCGCAAGATCAAGACTGTTTATAGCGTTCATGTCTTTTGGGGAGTATTCTACAATATTCCACTTCCATCATTATTGCATAATCGTAGCAGGTAAATTATTCTTCTTCTAAATTTTGTACTTGGAATTATAAGTAAGATCTAAAACTAATTATTCTATTTTTTTTAGCTTGCATGTAACCCGTGATGATCGCAAGCCAATCTGGGAAGAAGAGTACAACCAAAAAGGTGGAACCTTCCGTCTTCGTACTCAGAAGAAAGACACGGTAAGAAAATACATTGCTTTGTGGATATTTTATTTTTACTGCGTTCTTTGCTAGAAAATATTAATCTGATACACTCTTATTAAAATTTAGGACAAAGTATGGCGTGAACTCTTGATGGCAACTGTTGGTGAACAATTTGATGATTTCGTTGATGACAAAGATGAAGTTTGTGGAATTTCTGTCTCAATTCGTGAACGTGAAGATGTTGTCTTGATTTGGAACAAGGATGTTGAACTTGCTGATAAGGCACGTGTATTTGAGTGTGCTCATAAGATTCTTCCAGATACTCATTTCATTTCTGAGACTTATAAACGTAAGTAATTCTTTAATACTATGTGTAATGAATCACATTTTTATTCGCATTTTTGTAATAACTTAACTGTTATCACCGTCTACAGCTCATATTGCTCATCACTCCTTCAAGAAGCACAAGATTGCCGGATACCAAAATGGGTATAGCCAAGGTCAAGATCATAGTCAAGGAGCCCGAACTGGTGGTAGTAATGCCAATTCACGTAGTCATGGATATGGCCATGGAACTGAACGTACTAATGGACAAGGAACTGGTGGTAGTAATGCAAATGCACGTGGTCATGGATATGGTCATGGAACTGAACGTACTAATGGCCATGGAACTAGCGGTGGTAATACATATGGCTATGGTCATGGAGAAGGATATGAAGCTACTCGTGGTAATGGAAATTCACGCGGTCATAGCCAAGGATACGGAATCAGCGAAGGTTATGGACATGGCCGTGGACGCGGAATGGGTAATGGACCAGCTCGTCGTAATAACAGCAACGAGTCAGCTTCCTCCACTCGTAATTATCCACGTAGCCGTGGTTGGGATGACTATGATCAAGGACATGGACAAGGACGTGGAAAGTATAATTATGCTGCCAAACACTAAGAAGAAATGCTCGCCCACTACTAACAAACACCACAACTCACAACGCTAAAAAAAACAAAAAATCAAAAAATCCCCCCAAAAAAATTCAGAAACAGAAAATTACTGCAATGCAGATTAATAATCATACTCATGCCTGCCTCAATACAATTAATTGCTTCTTCGTCTAACACAAACCAAATCAATCCGTAAACCATATAAGTAAGTAAGTAGAAAAAAATAATTTATTGCAACTGTAAACAAAAATGGAGGCATGCATCTATCTATTAATTTTAATCTTAAAAAAAAATGTAAAATTGTAAAATGGTAAAAAAAAATATAGGGCACCACATTGTTGCGTGTAAAATTCTAAAAAAAAAACTAAAAAAAAACTAAAAAACCAAATAAAAAAACTCAAAACAACAAACTCCAGGAGAATTGCAGTTTCTTAGAATTCCAGAATTTTGTGTTTATTTCACAGATAATTATAATTATGGTGTCATTTTGCATTTTCAAACTTCGATGAATTCTAAATTTGTCTTTACTTTATTATGCTCTTCCAATTCCTTATGTAAATCAATAATTTCATCATTATGAGCAATAATAACCATTGTTTTTTCCTTTTCTAAACCCTTCAACTCTTGTTCAAATTGTTTAAGTTACTCAAAATTTACTTTTATTCCAAATCTATTCTATTTTCAACGCATTTTCAGTTATTGGGAATTGTTTCGATTTCAACAATAGAATAGAGTTTTTGGAATTGTTTCGATTTCAACAATAGAATAGAGTTTTTGGTTTATTTTAAGAAATTTTCTTGAAGTTTACAAAGAGAAAGGGTTGAACAAAATCCTTAGTACCTTGCTTGATTTAACATTGAATATAAATATTATCTAAATATATCTTTTCCAACATAATTTTACATATAAATGCTCGTGCAAACGGTGAATTTTGTTAGTTTCTTTTCAATACTACGACACTGGAGTTGGCCATTTTTAATTTTGTTGTTCTTTGGTTACATATTCCTCAACTTACTGTTTAGAATTCCAAATAGTAAAATTAAAACTTTGTTAAACTCATGTCTGGACATAACATGTATTCTAAATTAGTTCCCTACGGCCAACTAAATTACCTAAACCGTTTCACGGGCTATTACCTTACATTATCGAATTTGAGTATATCAACACAGAATAATTATGGACAACCAGATCCAATGGATAAGAGAAACTGTGACATAACCTTAAATCTACATCTTCAAGAACAAGAACATTTTATTGTTATACTTTATAAGTTCACAGCCACATCCGTTGAAGGTAAATGGAGAAAACCATTATTATTTTTTTTTTCTTCTCTTTTGACAATTTCTTTCTCTTAGGACAACGTTTTCCAGGATATGAAGCCGGCTTTGACAAACTTTGTCTCAAAGGAAAAATTACTGCAAGGTTTGCAGGTCCTGGATTAAATGGTATTGGTACTCTGTATCTAGTATTTGATAGTCCACAGAAATCACAATTATTTGGACATGATTACACGCAAACGTGTATATGGTTTAAAAATCAGGAAGATTATGAAAGTTTGCTATTTCATTTTCAAAAGTATTGGACTCATGACATAATTATTCATCCAAAAATTGAAGAAAACCCGAAAACTGAATCTAATCCTAATTTATTTCCAAATATTACTGAAGAATCGAAAATTCCAGAATCAGACATAGTATGTAAACGCTTAAATCAGAAAAAGCCACAGTCAGGAGCAGGAGGTATGAGAATGCCCAACACTATGGATTCTAAATTCATTCCTGAACTTAATGAAATACAATTTTTTTTGGACATTAACCTAACATTAAATGTGAGTATATCAACACTGAATAGTTATGGAAAACTAGATCCAATGGTTAAGAGAAACTGCGACATATCGTTCGGTCTGGATGATCGACGACCTTATATTGTTATAATTTATAAAGACTACACAGTCACATCCGCTGAAGGTAAATTGAGAAAACCCTTATATTATATTCTTTGAATATTTATTCTGATTAAAGAATTACTTTATTTTAGCACAATGTTTTGCAAGATATGAAGCCGGCAGTGACCAATTCTGTCTCAACGGAAAAATAACGGCAAGCTTTGCAGGTCCAGGATTAGATGGTATTGGTACTCTGTATCTAGTATTTGATAATCCACAGAAATCACGATTATTTGGACATGATTACACGCAAACGTGTATATGGTTTAAAAACAAGAAAGATTATGAACTTGTGCTTGAACATTTTCAAAAGTATTGGACTCATGACATAATTATTCATCCAAACTTCGAAGAAAACCCGAAAATAGATTCTAATCCCAATTTATCTCCAAATATTATACAAGAATCAAAAATTGCAGAATCAGACATAGTATGGAAATGCTTAGATCAGAAAAAGCCACAATCAGGAACCGGAGTTATGAGAATGACCAAAACTATAAGTGGGATAAAGAAAAGTTTGTGTTGTGGTTTAAGTTTGTCCACTTCTAAGGAATTATTGGATAGAAAAGAGTGAAGGTAAAACTGCATGTGAATATAAGAATGCAAGACGCTAAATATATATTTTGGATTGAATTTTTATTGAACTAATTAAGATGTCAATTTATTGCAACTGTAAACAAAAATGGAGGCATGCGTCTACCTGTTAATTTTAATCTTAAAAAAAATGTAAATTTGTTGCGTGTATAATTCTAAAAACTAAAAAACCAAATAAAAAAAAACTCAAAACAGGCTCAAGGAGAATTCCAGTTTCTTAGAATTCAAGAATTTAGGGTTTATTTTCACAGATAATTATAATTATGGTTTCATTTTGCCATTTCCTTGTAAATTGTATTGTAATTGTAAGTAAGTTAGAGTATTTAGTAAGAAGTAATCAATGTAGAATTTTGGGCCAATAATTGAATTGAAACTAAAGCATTCATTCAAAATCCAATTTCACGATGAGCTCGATTAACAAGACGATCTTGTAATTCACCTACAGTTTCTGTAAGCTCAGAGATTTTTTGTCCATATTTTGATCGTAAAGAATTTAATTCAATTTGATACTCTTTCTCCTTGGCTTGGAGTCTCTCTTGCATTTCAGCCATGTCATCTTTCCTTGAGCGTTGGAGATTGGAGATGATGATTTGGGAATTTTTGATTTGTGCGTTGAATTGCTGAAAATTGAATAAAGTTTTTAGAACAGCAACAAAAATTTCGATGAATTCTAAATTTGTCTTTCTTTACCTTATTATGCTCTTCCAATTCCTTGTGTAAATCAACAATTTCATCATTATGAGCAATAATAACCATTGTTTTTTC
>JAQGCY010001142.1:0-11829 GCA_034700645.1 Xenylla mediterranea
TAGCAATGATTTTGAACATTCTTGATCTAGCTTCAAGATTAAATTCTCTTGAAATATTTTGATGTTCAGCATATAATTTTGCATTCAATTTGAATGTTTGGTTTATCAAAGTTAAAAATTCTAGCCAGTAGTTAAAGACTAGTGTTTTACAAGAAAATGAGAAACACACTCCAATAATGTTACACACATGGATAACAAATATCTCGTATTCTGCAGTTTTCAAACTCACAACAACTCGAATAATACTGTCAATCATCATACATATACTTGTGATCAAAACACTAAATAAAAACAATGATTGCCTTTTAGTCCTGAATTCAATAAGTGAACCATTCTTATCGCACATCAAAGGAATTATATGAATGTTTGAACAAAATTTATATATTGTTTGTAAAACGCTAATTTCAACGTCTGTTAACATTTTGACTAACTCTTGATCTAGTAAAACCTGGATTAATTATTGAGATGAATCCTTTGTATGAATTTTAAGATATAATTTTGGGAATTTTCCAGCAGACAAAAAGACACACATGTATGAACAATCCAGAATTTTTCTCTAATGATAGTAAATTTTACTTATAACACGCAATTTGGAATAAAGCTACGTTTGAATACTGAATCTATACTACATAAAAATTGAGCCCGTTTTTCATGTCCGACCCGTCAATTTGTTAATTTTGAGTAATTTAGATTTTCAAAGAAACAAGCAGATATTTTTAATGAGTATATATTGAATTCGAAGATATTATGTTGAATAAAAAACAAACCCGGATACGAGCAAAACGAGCCTTTTGGCCCTGCCTGAGCTCCACCGTCGACTTAACAACAAAAGAGCAGAGCGAGTTCTGCCGGGTCTATTAGTACGTTCATAATTAGTGTCTGGAAAAAATTGAAAATTAGAGTTCATTTAAAAATAATTAGCAAGCTAACAAATCCAACGTAAAAATGTCCGATAAATATAATGCAAGGACAATTAAAATGATATTGTCATTAAATTAATTATAAGGTTGAGCATAAGAACTGAGCTTTTGTATGTGGAATATTTCCCAATTAAACGCCTAAGACGACAATCTCACTTAATATCTGATATAATATGATTTAAAAAAGCACAGATAGAAGACAAATAATTGTAAGCATTTAAGTTGGCGATTTATTTAGCGTGTTATTTTCAATTATTAAAATTACGAAATTAGCATGTCTTTAATTGCACGTATGTGCATACGAGTATTACGAGTGTTCGACGACAAAAAATATGAGCTATGATTATTATTTTCGTCACAAACTTTCATACTGTAGGAGCTTTGAAGTTTTTACCTAGCATTAGCATAGCATCGGCATATCATATTATACGGTTATAAAAAATTCTATGCTGATGAAGTATTAACACAAATATATTGATAAATTTTATTGACTTTTATATAACATGTAATTATTTATATATTTTTTACTGCTTTTAAAAATGTCAAAATTTTCCAGAATTGTATTATATACGACCCACTAATCTAATATGTAATACTGAAGCTGTGAAACTTAAGCTATTTTTTGGTCGACACCAATAAGAAAACAATCCCATGCACCATACTACTGATTGTTGTTAAATATGCTTTTGATTCCACATAGTATGAAGAACCAACTTTGGAACCATGGGTTGACAATTGATTTCCCTCAAAATCAACTTTCTAGCAGTTGCATTATTTTAATAAACTTTGAAGATTTACCATAGGCCGTCGACATTTGAAACAGTGGTAACAGAACTACTACGGCAAATCCTGCTGAAACAAATCCCAAAACAATTGGGATTACTCCAAGGGTAATCCCATATCGTGAAAAGGGGATTAAAGTTTTTCCAATTGAATTGTTGAACAGTTCATTAAGAATATGAAGAATTTTATGATACTTGATCCACTTTGTCAATTCTGGCTTGTTCCGGTTAGCAAAGTTATTTACAGAGGTTGGCCATTTAACACTAGTAAAAAATATATTGCTTCAAGTAATTTTTTTTATCCAAATTATGCTGAAAATTGACGCTAGACTAAGGAATGTCCGATCGCATCGTACCCTATCATTTAGTGCGAAAATCGGAATACCTGAATCGTATATTGCGCGATTTGTCATTAGAGCGCACTAAATTGCAAGACAACTCAAACCACTGTGATTAAGTGCGATAGAGCCAAAAGAAAAATCGCGGTTTCGAATCGTCGGTCCGACATTTTTATCAGATTTGTAGAATTAATTTAATTACCAAATCAGGTGTAACAAGAATTTTTGAAATATGAGCATACCAATCATACTCAGATTTAACATAACTCCTGTAGAAACATATTCGAGAAATGTGAACATTGTACAAATTGCAAATCTTACAAATGCCACATGAGCAAGACATGTTAAATCCTACAAATAAAAAGTTGTTATATACATGAAACCAATATACAACGTTGCATAACTTGTCATTGAGATTGTTATGAAAATTGCAGTGACTTTGAACATTTTTGATCGAGCTACAAGATTCAATTCTTGCAAAATATTTTGATGTTCCAAATTCAATTTTTCATTCAATTTGAATAAAACCGAATCAATCATTAACCTAGCCATAATAATTCATAATTAGTAGTTATTCAAATCTGTCAACACGAGTTTATGAAAAAATTATAAAGCTGCAAAACCTCATTTGACCAGCTTGCCTAGGTTAAGCGTGCTCATTAAATGTGGGGATAGTTATATTTTTATTGTGATTAAAATAATAATAAGGTTTAGCATTTGAACGGAAAAAAATCATAATTATACATCCAAGACAAAAATTCCATAATTTGCTCATATGGATGATAGTTCAAACAAGCCGCAAATATTTTTGGGCATAAACCAACAAAGAATTTAAGCTGGGGATAGTTAATTGCGAGCTTTGTGTTTATTTTACATTTATCATAATTGTTTGAAATCAGAAAACACCTTTGCTCGAATTTGCAGACAAACAATCTTAAATATAATTACAATTTGCGTCTAACTATTTTCCAAATGAAGCGCCAAGCGCCACTAAAATTTAAAATACGCTTTTTATTTCTAAAATTCAAGTAAAATATTTTAATTCTAAACCTAGAGAGATACGCACCCAAAAACTTCTTAATTAACCCTCTAAATATTAGTTCGAAGCTTACACAAATTCTAGATCTAATGACAAAGAGTAAGAGCTAATTTATATTACCAAAGTTATTTCTTGGTCGATACCAATAAGAAAACAATTCCATGCACAATACTACTAATTGTCGTTAAATATGCTTTTGACTCCACGTAATATGCAGAGCCAACTTTATATCGAACCAAGCGTTGACAATTGATTTCCCTCAAAATCAACTTTCTAGCAGTTGCATTATTCTTATGCACTTTCACGGCGATTCGGTATAAGTTCATGTGAAACTTTGAAGATTCGCCATAGGCTGCGGACATATGAAACAATGGTAACAGTACTAAGACTGCACAGCCTCCAGAAACAAATCCCAACACAGTTAAAAAGTACAGATTAAAGCTGTCTCTCAATTGAATGAGGGCATAAGTAGCGAACCAGATTCCAAATGTAACCCCATATTGTGAAAAGGGTATTAAAGAATTTCCAATTGAGTTGTTGAACAATTGGTTGAGAATATAAATAATTTTATGATACTTGATCCAGTTGGTCAGTTCTGCTTGTTTAGTGAAGTCATTTGCAGAGGTTGGCCATTTCACACTAGTTAAATAAATATATTATTTCAAGTTATTCTTTTTATCCAAAATAAGCAGAAAATTGACGCTAGACTAAGGTACTCATCGATACCGATCTTATTTATTTAGTGCGAAAATCGAAATACTTGAATCGTATATCGCGCAATTTGACATTAGGGATATATACCCGAAAGAATAATCGCGCGAATTTTCGAACCTTGAGGTCGACAGTTTAATGAGTTATATAAAATTAATTTAATTACCATATCAAATGTAGCCAGAATTTTTGAAATATGAGCATTCCAAGCATACTCTGAATTATCATAATTCCTGTAGAAACATACTCGAGAAATGTTAAAGTTTCACAAGTTACAAATACTCCAAATGCTATATGAGCAAAGCAAGTTGAATTCCACAAAGAAAAAGTTGTTATATACATGAAGCCAATGTACAACGTTGCATAACTTATCATTGAGATTAATAGGAAAACAGCAATGATTTTGAACATTCTTGATCTAGCTTTAAGATTAAATTCCTTTTCCAAATTTTGATGTTCAAAATTGAATTTTGAATTCAAATTGAAAGTTTGAATTATCAAAGCCAGAAATTCAGCCAAATATTTGTAGACCAGTGCTTTACAGGAGAATGTAAAAGAGACTCCAATAATGTTGCACACGTGAATAACAAAGATCTCATATTCTTCAGCTCTCAAGCTCAAAATGACTCTAATAATACTGTCGATTATCATGAATATACTTATTACCAAAACACCGAAAAGAAACAATGATTGCTTTCGAGTTCTGAATTCAATAATGGAACCCTTCTTATCGCACAATAAAGGAATTATATGAATTTTTGAACAAAATTTAAGCATTGTTTTCATAACACCGATTTCAACGTCTGTTAACATTTTGGCAAAGCCAATTCAAGTAAAACCTTTCGAACTTTTGAATGAATTTCTAGATTTTAAAAATGAACAAACATATAATTTTAGTTTTCATTCAGTAAACTAAAAAAAATACTACCAAGTAGTACTCGAGAGAAATTTCCTTAAGCTATAACTTAGTCAGTTTTACTTCTAATACGCAATTTCGAACAAAGCTGGGTTTAAGTACCGAATCAGTCTTTAACATCATAATTCATAATTAGAAGTTATGCACACATTCCATCCCGAGTTTAGGTAAAAATTAGTGTATGGATAATTATATTTTTATTGTCATTAAAATAATAATAAGGTTTAGCATATGAGCTGAAGTTTTGTATGTAGAAAAAATTCTTAAATTAACAAAAAATAAAATTAATTCCTCTACATAAGATGGTTCAAAACAAGCCGCTAATATTTTAGGGCATAAACCAACAAAGAATTTAAGCTGATGTTAAATTAGCCTTGTTAATTAGTTTTGTGTTTATTTTACATTTTTCTACGTTTAAAATGTTTTAATGATCCAATAATTATTTTTTCCTTAATTACTATATAATAATATAATGGACATTTAAAAGCTTCTTGGCTCGTATTTGCAGACGGGCACGAGCATTAGATCAAGGACAGATAATTCTAGCTATAATTACAATTTGCGTCACAAAATTTTCCTTCTCATACTTCTAGATCTAATGACTAAGAGCTAATTTATATTAAAGCTATTTCTTGTTCGATACCAATAAGAAAAATATACCATGCACAATACTGCTAATAGTTGTTAATTTTGCTTTTGATTCGACGTAATATGCAGAGCCAACTTTATATCGAACTATACGTTGACAATTGATTTCCCTCAAAATCAACTTTCTAGCAGTTGCATTATTCTCATACACTTTCAAAGTACATCGGTACAAATTCATGCGAAAATTTGAAGATTCACCATAGGCTGTCGACATATGAAACAGTGGTAACAGAACTACGACTGTACAACCTCCCGAAACCAATCCCAAAACAGTTAAAAAGTACAGATTAAAACTGTTTCTCAATTTAATGAGGGCATAAGTGGCGAACCAGACAACTAATGTAGTTCCATATTGTGAAAATGGTATGAAAGTTTTTCCAAATGAGCTGTTGAACAATTCATTAAGAATATGAATAATTTTATGATATTTGATCCAATTGGTCAATTCTGTTTGGTTAGTGGATTTATTTGCAGAGGTTGGCCATTTTACACTAGTAAAACAAATATTATATACTTATTATTTCATGTTATTCAAAATTGTAATATAATTGATTTACCATATCAAATTCAGCCAAAATTTTTGAAATATCAGCATCCCAAACATACTCTGAATTAACATAATTCCTGTAGAAAAATGCTCGAGAAATGTTAACGTTACACAAATTGTAAATATTCCAAATGCTACATGAGCAAGAATAGTTAAATCCCACAAAGAGAAAGTTGCTATATACATGAAACCAATGTACAACGATGCATAACTTGTCGCTGAGATTATTAACAGAACAGCAATGATTTTGAAACTTTTTGATCTTTCTTCAAGATTAAACTCTCTTGCAATATTTTGATGTTTCATATACAATTGCTTGTTTAATTTGAAATTTTGGTTTATCAAAGTCAGAAATTCTTCCCAGTATTTGTACACCAAAGCCTTGAATGCGAAAGAACAACCTATGCATATAATGTTGCATCCATGGATTACAAAGATCTCATATTTTGATGATTTCAAACTCACGACGACTCGATCAATACTGTCGATTATCATACAAATACTTATGATCAATACACAAAAGAGACAGAATGATTGTTTCCGAGTACTGAATTCAACAAAAGAACCATTTTTATCGCACAATAAAGGAATTATATGAAGTTTCCAGCAAAATTTTAGCATAGTTTGTAAAACACCAATTTCAACGTCTGTTAACATTTTGGTTCGCAAAACATTGATTGAATATTGAATAACTTTTCAATGAATTCCTAGAACTTATAATTTGGGTATTGTTTCAGTAAACTAAAAACACTAAAAGATTGAACAACTGAGACAGTTTTCCTTCAGTTAGTTACATTCTAACGCGCAGTTTGGAATAAATTTGGAATAAAATGCTATCATATTTAGCTTATAAGGAAGCCTGAATATTCGCAAGGTTATGTAAAATATACAATAGTAAGTCACTATATCTTATTGGACCAACTTCATTTCGCTTCGCTAATTTGCAACAGAAAGTTTCGTTAAATTAGTATTGTCATTAAAATAATTATACATTTCAACATAAGAGCTTAACTAATGTCTATGGAGAATTTCCTAATCAAACATCAGAGTCTAAAATCTAATTTATAATAAGATTTAAACAAACACAGCAAGAAAATAATTGTAAGCAGTAACGCATTTAAGGTAAAATAATTTCAAATTTTGTGTGGATTCGGGGACGAGCATTAGCCATTAGTTAAAGAAAAGACAAATGATTCTATAATGACAATTTGCGTCACAAAACCTTCATCTTGTGTAAACATAACAGCCCCAGCTGAGCTCTGCGGTCTGGTCAACAACAAAAGGACAGAGCGAGCTTTGCCGGGTCTAGTAGTTAGTAGTTACCTACCACACATAACATTTGGTCTTCTAAGATTTTCATTGCATTTGAGTTTGAAATTAAAATCCATTTATCAGCGTTAAGGCGTCTGCCTACTGACATGGTTACCACCCACGGGGGGACCAAAACAATGTTAAATAGGCACTTACTAAAACGCTTATAACTTAGTCAATTTTTTGCCAAATTAAATGATCTCGGTATTGAAATGTTGAAAATTAATGTGGGTGCAACGCTGCATCGTGACTTTGACACAAAAATCCTTCTAAGTGGTACAAATACTAGCCTGAACAAAAATTAGAACTTTGACCTCAATGTATGGAAACTTGTAAATCGAAATTCCAATATTTTTGGTTGCAGTGTCCTGGCCGTATTCTTTAAGAACAAATAAAACATAAGTATTGTCGATTAATTGAAAATCCCTATCTAATTGCATTGTAAATCTCAAGAATTGTTTGGTTGCTAAGGGATACCATTAATTGCAATTTGTGAGTAGGCCTTCCCCTTAAAATAGATGTGATGTATTGATTGTTTACCAGAATCAACTAGTATGGATTGAAATTTTAATTAGACTGTATTGATCTCTAGTTCAAACACTTGTTATCGTAAGAGAAGTGTTATATAAAACCAAGTCAAGTCAATAAAATTGATTTTTGAGTCCTTATAACTTTCGTTGACCACATCCATACATGATATGAACCAGTTGAAAAGAAAGTATGGCAGCAAGAATAAGAAAGTTTGTTTCAAATCATTTTTGTTATAATTTTGTCGTGCCATTCACATTTCAGAAGAATAATAATACACTTCATTATGTAAATTTTGTTGCCGTATATTCCAAAATAAGACAGAGTTTAAATATCACATCAATAATAATTCTATTGTTATCAATATGCGGTCATTTGGGTTTAATGTTTCAAAATTTTGGAAAAAGACATTTTCTTTTGTATTGTTTCCATGGTTACCTTCTATCAGTTTGTTTTGGAGTATTTTCATTAAAAGCAACAATTATGTTACGACCTGCTGAATTTGTAGAATTATATAACAGGATAAGATTTATTGAGAAAATGTTATGTAAGTTAAGTATCTATACTATATATAAATCGTTTTGATGATCGATTGCGAACAAAGCAATAAGCCACTAAACCTGCCGCCGACTCAACGACAAAGAGACAGATGGAGCTTTGCCGGGTCTAGTAGTAATCTAATAATTTTGATTTGAAATTTCAGGTGAAAGAGAAATTTTAAAATGTTTGAGTGTAAAAGATTTTTACAAAATTATAGCTGATATTTTAATAGCTGAAATTTTAGTTGTAGGACCTGGATGTGCTATTATAACCATATTTTTTATAACTGAACATCCATTTACATTTATTTTACTTTGGGTTTCGAATTCTCAGAGTTTGGATTTTTCAATTGTGTCATGCTTTTACGTTGGAACATTTAGCATTTTGTGGGTGTTTATATATTTTGAGGGTGTATTTACAGCATGTATACTTGTACCATCAGCTATTAGAATTTTGGCCACCATGAAGAATTGGATAAACGGGATCAAAACGTATGTACAAAAGTAGTGTAGTGTGTAAACTTGAAAAAAAAAATCTTATACTGAGAGATTCAGCTAAAACGCACCATAGCAAAACAGGGTTTGCTTTACTTACTTTGCACCTATATTTTTGATAAGGTGCGTTTTAGATGAATCACTCGGTACCTAGTAAACATTTAATTAAGGTTCGACAAATCGCGCGATTTTTACTCTTTTACTTTATACTATTTTTTCAGGACGCTGTGTTGCATTGAATCTAAAACAGAATCAATTCATCTTCTACTCCAATTATATAAAATGATATTTCTAACAAATTATTTGTTTAATGATGTATTTGGCTCAATGTTGATCCCAAACCTTGTAGTTGTGATGATTGGACTTATTTTTAATATTTTACCTCTTGTACTATTATTTCACTCTTTAGTTCCGAGTTGGACAATAATTTTTGCAGTTATGGCTTGCGCTTTATCATTATCTATTTTACTTGGATTACTTTCACAAATGTCTTCATTATATCATTTATCAAGTAAAATCCTAATCGATTTGAAGGAATCATACTATTCCGATAAACACTATTGGACTCGACTTATAAAGAGTTTAGCGTCAATTCGATGTAGAGTTGGGAATTTTTATTATATGGAGTCTAGAGCAAAATTAACAACACTTAATTATATAATCCGGGGATTAGTCTATATTATGGCATTAATTAAAAGTAAATAGAATTCTATAAGTTAAGTTGTAAAGTTGCAAAATCTCGCTTGAACTTGCATAAGTTAAAAGTCTTCATTATATTTCAAATTTAAGAATAATTAAAATTTTACTGTCATTAAAATAAGAATAAGGTTCAGCAAATAACCTTAAATTTTGCATGTGGAAAAAATTCTTGTTTAACAACGCATAGAATTTTACTGATCTCCGATGAGTTCGTGGATTGATAGATTGATAGTATTGACTGATAGATTGATTGTATTGATTGTTTACTTGAATCCACCTGTATGGATTGAGAATTTAATTAGGCTTATTGATCTCTTGTTTAAATAGTTGTTAGTTATAGAATGAGAAGAAGCATTTAAAAAAAAGAATAGTCAATAAAATTGATTTTAGATTGTCCTCAATAATTGTAACTTAAACTTTTCGTTGACCAAATCCACATACATGAACCAGTTGAAAATAAGCCATGGAAGCCAAAATAAGAAAGTTTGTTTCCAATTATTCTTGTTATAATATTTTTGTCCCATTTACATTTTATAATGATAACGATAACATCAAACTTCATTTTATTAATTCAGTTTCAATTTATTCCAAAATCAGACGGAGTTTGAACATCACATCTGTAATTGTTCTATTGTTATCAATATGTGGTCATTTGGGTTTAATGTTTCAACATTTTGGAAAAAGAAATTTTCTTTTGTACTGTTTCCATGGATACCTCCTATCTGCTTGTTTTGGAGTATTTTCATTGAAAGCAACAATTATGCTACGACCAGCTGAATTTGTAGAATTATATAACAGGATAAGATTTATTGAGAAAATTTTAGGTAAGTCAGGATCATCTGATATTTGTTGGACCCGGAAAAACTCGCGCTGCCTTTATGCTGTTAAGCTCGGCCGGGTCTATCATAAAATCGGGCAATTCCGTTTGAAATATCTGATGATTTTACATTGAAAATTTTAGGTGAAAAAGAAATTTTGAAATGCCTCAAAGTAAAAGATTTTTACAAGATTGTAGCTAATATTTTAGTGGTTGAAATAATAGCTGTAGCTACAGGATGTGCTGTTTTAACAATAGTTTTTGTTACTGAACATCCATTTACTTTCACTTTACGTTGGATTACTAATTCGTGGAGTTTGGATTTGCCAATTGTTTCATGCCTTTACATAGTGATTTTCAGTATTTTATGGGTATTTATATACTTCGATGGTATAATTACAGCAATTATACTTTTACCATCAGCAATCAGAATTTTGTCAACTATGAAGAATTGGATTAATGGACTTAAAACGTATGTACAAGAATGGTGTGTAAAAGTTAAAAAACAAAACTTATACCGAGAGAGTCATCTAAAACGCACCATAGTAAAAATGGCAAAACAGAGTTGAAGTTTTGCTTGCTTATGCACTTTGAACTTTTGCTACAAGCACACTTTTCCAACTTTTTCTCGGTACGCTAGAAAACAAAAGTTTTGATAAGGTGCGATTTAGCTGAATCACTCGGTACATATTAAGCATTTAACTTTAACGCTTACGATTTCGTAATTTTTTAGGACGCTTGATGGTATGAAATCGAATCGAGCAGAATCAATAGTTCCTCTACTCCAATTATACAAAATGATATTTTTAACAAATTATATGTTTAATGATGTATTTGGTTCAATGTTAATCCCAAACATAGTGCTTGTAATGATTGGATTTATTTTTAATCTTTTACCCCTTGTCCTAATATTTCACTCTTTAGTTACAAGTTGGACATGTTTTTTAGCAATTATGGTTTGTGGACTAACATTATCAATTTTACTTGGATTACTTTCACAAATGTCTTCATTGTATCATTTATCAAGTAAAATCCTAATAGATCTAAAAGAATTATATTATTCAGATAAGCACTACTGGACTCGGCTAATTAGAAGTTTAGGCACAATTAGATGTGGAGTTGGGAATTTTTATTATATGGAGTCTAGAGCAAAATTAACAACACTTACATATATAATCAGGGGATTAGTTTATACTATGGCATTGATTAAAAGTAAGTAGACGCGTACTGTAATTATGATTTATTTTGCATCTTAGCTTAAAATTTATGCAATTTTTTAATGTTGTACTTATTATACCGGGTGGACAACGAAAAGCGATCCAGTAAAATTTAATAATTTAATTTTAAAGTGCCCATAAAATCTCTACCTAATGAATACCATATGATTGTCTAAACACTACAAAAAATATCTAATTGTTGTATTGATTTATTAATTATTTTGTTGAAACTAGTAGGAAAACAAGAGCTTGCAAAGTATTGTTAAATGTAGTTAACTTTGCCTCAGATTCCATGTAATAAAATGATCCAATTGTCGCACGT
>JAQGCY010001143.1:0-11828 GCA_034700645.1 Xenylla mediterranea
AGTCCGGAACTTCCATTGATAATTTATGAGAGTTTTCCAGAGAATCCTCAACGGTATCTTCATAGGACTTGGTAATTTGACGTGTATAAATTCTATTTTGTTCTGTCATATTAAAGTTTTGATATCACAGATGTTTACACCTTGGACAACTAGGAATTAATCCAATAAAAGTTTTACACCAATAGTAAAATGTGCACAAGATCTTCCAGAGAAGGTCAGAATAAAAATAATGAAATAGATCTTTAGACCGTCGAGACGAGAAACTTTTTAGCACATTAATTAGAAGCGAGTATACATTAGTAGAAACAAGTGTTTATGTAATCAAAAGGTATACAAATAATATCTTGATTTTCATTGCCATTTTGTTTACACTAGTTTCAGTGGGCGTTAAGTAATGGAGAATGATGTTCCTTAAATCTCTGACATGAAATGATAATCAATCATTCTTGCGCTAGCTTGTCTGAAACTTATGCGAAATGAGAATTGAATCATAATCATAACAATAGCAATGAAATTATTCATTGCTAATTTTTTTCCCCAATCCGCTAGCATTAACAGACTCTAATCATTTTCTACTTAACATCGGCAAAAAATTCGAAAGTTGAAGAATTATTGAAAATCATTTTTCGAACTTGAAGAATAATACTTAATACTACATAATTTCCGTTATAGTTGCAAAAGATCCTCAAAAATTGGTTTTGAATCTCGAAAACTAAAAGTTTTGGCGAAACTTATACTAATGTACATTAAATCAGATTCCTTCAGTCGTCATCGCCAATAATAAACCAGTACAAAAAATATCAACTAATGGACACGAGAAACAAGAATGTGTTTTTTCTTGGGATCATGAGACATCTCATTACAGAATAAAATATTGTCGTCTATCTATCATCATTTCATTATAAGAATCCAAACAATAGAACTTTTGATTATGTTGAGTGGAGCAGATTTTTTTTGAACTTCCTAAATTTGTCATAAAGATAGTAATAAAGATGACCTTGGCAAACATTTTAGTTTTCAATTGAGATAAAAAAAATCAATTATATGTTGAATTTGTTTACAGTACAATACTTGCAAGGTAAAAAGGACATCTTTAGTAATTGATTCAAATTTTCTAAAAATCTGGCCCAACCTTTTTGTTTGCATTTTGCTTCTCGTACTGGTACTACTCGTGTTTTTGTTAATATTGTTCATTATAATTTATCGCTTCTGCTTCAATAAATATATTTAATTCATTCGGTATAAGATATCTTAGGAATAGAACAACTTTTAATTGAAATACAAATGCATCACGATAAATATAAATCAATCTGTCAACCAACATGCTTATGCAATCAAATTCTTAAATGCCCTTATTTAGTTAAAACTAACCAAGTTATCCTAAAAATCAACTTTCAATATATTTTAAAGGCGACATAATTTGTTTTTGTACGTATAAAGATCTATTTCATTATTTTCATCACGGCAAAATGTTTATTAAAAAAAATATAAAGTTTACCCCAATTAATCCTCAGGAAAGTAACATTAATTAAATATACAAAAATTTACTCCATTAGCATTTTCACTTTCACTGTTCTTGCGTCCATATGTCCATGCTAATTGAACAATAAACAATTACATGCTAATTTGTATTGGCAGCCTGCAGGTACATTTATATAACAATTTAATAGCAATTCGAAATTTTAATTTTACACTAATATTAATAGGAGATGGAAGATCAAAATTTATATTTTTTGAGATCACAACTTATTTAATAATATTAATATAATAACTCTTCTGTTACTTTTACTCTTAATTTGTTTAATGAACCACAATTTTAACACAGAAATGTCATTTCATTTTACAATAACAAGAAACTACAGACTGACCACAGCAAAGAACAAATGGATAATAATAATGCTTATCTTATTTCACAAGATTTTCTTTTCTAGGCTTGTTTTTTGCTTAATGTTTACTATGTTTAAATTAGAATTAACCATCGAGTTAATTTAACTGGAAGTAATGAATGAGATTTTTATGTAAGGCTTCTTTCGTTCTTATACTTCTTTTCCTACTAAACTAATTATAAATGGTTCGTTCATCAGATCCTTATTTAAACAAAATTAATTACATTAGCATATATATAGAGTAATTTAGTACAAACTTCTAGTAAACTGTCACGAATTTTATTTTTGCACAGTATAATGTATAAGTAAGTCCAATATAAACATATTTTTCCATATATTTCTTCTCTTGGTCTTGAATCAATAGTTTTTATTACTCACGAACGACGGAGACTAAAGAGTTACGAATTAGAATTTTTGACGATATGCTTGCCTTCATGAAACGATTGACTTAAAAGGTTTGTTTCTTTACTTTTGGTTTTTGGTTTAGAAAACTTGATATAAACAGAAGCACATGTACAAAAAAACTCAGGTGAGCTTGAGCATTCCATTAATCTAGGCTACACAGAAGAGTTATGAACGCATTGCGTTGAATTAATTCATTTTGATGTAATCTATACTATAAGTATAAGCTAAATTTTTATTCAACTAATATACTTACTATTACAATTTACTACAACAATTTTTCATCTGTTAAATGGACTCAATTCAACATCCTGTCCGTATCCTCTAGACATTATTACTTATTATATATGCAGTATAATAAAGTAAGGACTGCTGGATATCATATACTTCATTTCCATTTAAACAAAGGCTATTATTATTATTGTCAGAGATGTGGTAATACTACTTCGATTCGAGCAAAAAAGAAGAATTTTGCAACAAAAAAAAGTTTTTTTTTGTGTTTAAGCATTCGTTTCATGTGCTTCGGCATGTTCGATTTAATGCATTGACTTTGACTTTGGCTTACTATTTCTATTTTGTATTTAGCTTTTTGTATAATTTTTTAAAGCTAAATAAGATTGGTTCCTAATGCTTGCTTGTTGTTTTTTTACCTGAACGGCATGTTGCATTTTTATCTTTTATCGTTATTTGCCCTAAGGTTTTAATAATTTAGATGCTTGCATATAGTATACACACATACAGACAGAATGATAAAAATTGTTAAGCTTCTGCATGAATGTAATTGAGCCAGCAAACATATGATCAGTACAGATTATATTATGAGTACTATACGAAATTTCAATCCGGCGGTGGACAAGTTTTGCACAGGATTGTTGTGGAAATTTTTCGGGGTTTTCGCAGTAAAGAAAGTTTCTAGCTGAAGCTAGGTTTGGTGAAAGTAAAAAAGTGAGAACAAAAACGAAAGAAAGCTAAGCTAGGCCTACGTAAGAAGAAGGTATAATTTCTTAGAACATTATCCTCTTTCTGTCTGCATGTACGCATTTGATAGCATTATTGTTCACTTCATGTAAAGTATGTAAATGTTACCTTGTAAGTGTTGAATGGTTGCTTGATACTCTGCAAGTTTTTCATCAATATAATCTTGTGATTGTGCAGCTATAATTTCTGCTGTTGTTAATCCTTCTTGCTGAGAAGTATCCGATTGAACGGATGTCTGTCTGTTAAACATCTCCGGATCCACACCGGGTGGATAAACGAATTCCATATCATAAGAAGGTTGTAAAGGGAAGCCATCATGAGGCATAAAACTTCCAGGAAGCGGAGGTGGTAGAAAAGGAATCGGACTCTATAAAAAATGGCATAATATTAAAATTACTACATAATAATAAATTGCGAAGGAGTTTACATCAGGAGGATGAAAAAATGGTCGAGGTGAAGGCATAGCTGGACCTGGTCCTGGAGAGCCTGATCGAATAGGACTCCATCGAGGTGGTGCAAATGGTACAGGTGACCCAGTTCTTATATTAGGAGATCCACCTCTTCCAACCATAGGACGAATTAAAAATGGTGGAGGAGATTGGGTCATGTAGGGTAAAACAGGCGAACCCCATCCTGGTGGTGGTGGCATTTGTCCACGAAAAGGTGCTGGTGATCTTTGTCCAGACTGTACCCCACGCCGTATTGGATTTCCTTGTCCCTGTTGAGACATTTTGTGGGCAGGGAATCACAATCACAAATATAGAGCAAACATTAATTTTGATACGTTTTCGTCACTTCAGTCTGGGGGAAACAGTGGTGGGCTGAAGTTATGGAGAGTGAAAGATTACCCAAATGGTCTAACGAGCTTCGATATGAATGTTATGAATAAAAGAAAACATATAACAGATTGTCTCGATTAAGATCTGGCTTAAGTCCAATATGGTTGAAACAGATATATATTTTTTAGGTGTGTATCCACCGTGCAAAGGCACAATACCGGTCCGGTTTATTACTCATTCATTATCACATTCACCAAATTTTTAAACACATTTCTAGAACAAATTGGAACAAAAATAAACCTGACCAGAAAATTGTTCGTATTTTATTCTTCGATATGAGATATAAGCTAATTGTAATTTTAACTCCTATTGTAAAGTTTATTCTCACTTTTGCCAATATTAAAAATGAAAATTACTTTAATTCTATTCATATTCATAAGCTTGAGCAAAAACCAATAGTACAATTTTCTTCTAGTTGGACTAGATTACTTTTAACTTTGATATGGATTTAAAGGAAACGGTTTAGAGAACACTCAACTCTCATTTCACAAAGTTCGAATCGCTACTAAATCTTAATTTGGAAAGAAAAAGCTAAACGCTGAAGAAGCCAGCACCAAAATTTTTATTATACACATATCTTTAGGAATTATTAGAACTAAAATTCTTCTTTTTACCATACCAGACGATAATCGAATACTAGATGCATGAAAAACTAAAATTAGAAGTTGGCAGTAGAATAACATAGCGTAATCGTAGGTAGTCTCTAAAAAAAACTAAACTGGTTTTGTAGTTTGTACAAATTTCTGTTATAAGATGATCCCAAATGAAATCATCACTAAATCCCATTACCTTTAACTAAAAGCGAATCTTTAGCACTAGAAAAAACATTAGAAAAACAAAATAGAGGCAATTTAACCAACTGTACTATCCAAATAATAATAATTCTATGCAAGTCGCAACTGTTATTTTCGCTCATTTGGTTAGGATGGCTTAAATTATAATAATGTTAGCTTCTGGCTGATCTGAACTGTATTATTAGGATCAGGTCTAATTCTAAATTTGAAAACGGATTCTTCACAAAGTCAGACAGATAGACAGACGTCTGATAAAAGTAAACGAACTTGACATTTTAAATCCTCAAGCGGATCCTTTTTGACCAAGGAACATGAAACGATGTGCCAAAGTAAATTTAAACTTGAGCCTTATGTCTTTATCGTTTTCACAGGAAACTCTACTTGTATCGGGTATAATATTTGATGCATGGATTGGAATAAATCAAAATATTTATCAGAAAACTACAAGATTTTAGGATGGCCGATGTAGGTTTTACGAAAACTTATTTACTCAAAATGAAGAAGATTAACATTCGGTTGTATGTTTATGTACTCTATAGATTGAGGAAACTGGAAATATAATCAACGACTGCATGTATCGGGTCGAAGTGTTGGAGAGAAATCTACGGTATCGTGCAATGACCAATGATGAAAGGTAAAAAGTAAAAATATACCTTATCGTATAGAAAAAGTTATTAAAGTTCAAGAAATTCATAAAGGGAGCAATCTACAAAAGATTTGGACCTTTTGAAAAAGCAGTTAAAGGAACATCAGGAACAATTGGATAATCTGCGAAACTATAAGCCACCAAATGTTATGATTGCTGTCATTCTTATAATTGCCTCTTTTCTAGTTTTTGGAGTTTATCATATGCTAAGAAATAAATAAATTGGTAGATCAGAATTATTGCACATATTAAAATTTAATTTTTGAAAAAGACGAATGAATTAGAAAGTTAGTATTCATATCACATATAAGATTACACCGAATTGGATGGATCCAGTATTCAACGTGCAGTAAAATTTTCAGAATTTCGTAAAGACACTTTGGTTTTAAAAATTTGATATACTAAACTAATGGCTAAAACTAACAGCTTCCTATAGCTGTTAACTGCTGCGAGAAATCATTTCATACTATTTTTAACTTGTACTAGTAATTTGATTTTCTAAGTGAATAAGTAGTGACCATAACAGAAAAGTCCTCGGAATGGACAGTTAGAAAATAAATTATTTGATTCTTAATTTTGATCGATATTTAATGGCTTAAGAGTCTACAGATTATGATGACGGAAAATAATTCAAGGACTGTGAAGTTTGGGTATAAGGTAACTGTGCTCCTTGGTTATGGGTTGATAAATTCATCAATGACATTGTAGATGGATGACTTGATGTTTGAAATTTAAGTAGATTTTCGAGATGGACTACCCTGTGTTCGGTAGCGTTTAAGGCACCTAGAAGTTTTGCATTTTCCATCCAGAGGTCTTTAACTAGTAAATCGGCGTGTGCTAATTTTTCACTCTAGACACAAAAGAATAAGACTTTGTAAAGATATGATAGGTTTAATCTAATTTGTTGAAATTACCTGCTCTTTGTACTTGATTGCTTGTTGACGAACAAGTTCTTGACTAGCTTGCATTAGATTTTCCCAATTAGAGATTTCAGCCTTATGTTGATAGTTTAACTCTGCAAGCAATTATTGTTTCGAAATTTTTATACAATGTTGTTAATGCTAGATTACATGACTTACTTACCAGCAATAACTTTTTCGCAATGCTTTTGATGCTGTTGCAACGTTTGTTGTAAATGGTAACACTGTTGTTCTTTCTGCTTCAATTTTGTTCTCAAACCTTGTAACCAGCCATATTCTACATGACACCAAGCCTTTTTACCTACAGAAAAATGTGGCTGTAACCATGAAGAAGGACTTTGCTTAGTCGGACCGGAAGGAGCAGTATCCCAATAGTTCTGTACCTCAATTATGAGAAGTTTTAGAATAATATACTTCAACATGAAACAGTGATTAGGGTTTTACCGTATTAAATCCTGCCTCAAGGTCTGATATATAAGGTAAACTTGAACTTTTGTCCATGAATCCACCAAAATGCTTGGTTCGTTCAAAAGGAGATGCATCGGGAATTCGAACTTCGGGATCTTGTCGTAAAAGGCGAAGGAGGAGATCCGTTTTTTCAAGCTTTCCTGGAAAACTTGTTTGTAACGAACTTCGAGATACCTGTCATTTTTAAATTAAATTTTGGTTAACAATGTATAGTTAATAAAGAAAAATCTAATAAACTGACTTCAGATAATGAAGCCTTCAGCTTGGCTTCCTTCTCTTTCCACAATTTATCCAAATCCTGAACATGCTGTCGATGTTTTTCATTCTCTTCTTGAAGTTTAGTTTCTAACTGTGTTATACGGTTTTGAAGAAATGTGTCAAGGGTACTTGTACTTCTATTATTAGGTGAATGTTCTGAATTTTTTTTTTAAATTGAATTAACTTTAATGATGTAATTTTAGTAAATAAGCCGTCTACAATCTTACCTTGTTCAGCAAGGGTACTTAATCTAATTTCATAGTCTTGACATTTCTTGGATAAAGCTATAATCTCTTGCTCAATGGCGGAATCTTCATTTGTTTTCGATTCGAGCTTCTGCCGATAATCCTCCAATTCTTTTTCATGTTCAGTTTTTAGTTTAACCAAAGTGTTTCTTAGTTCTGCGCATTCCTCCTCTAAGTCTGTGACTTGCTTTTCCAAACCCTCAGTTTCGTCAATAGGAGGTAATCGTTCATGTTTTGATTCTGGTTGATTTAAGAACAGTTCTTCATATTCTTGTATTTTCATGGCTAGATCGTTAAATCTATCGTCCATTAAAGCTCTATCTTCCTCATAACTGTCTCGTTCGTCTTTAACTTTTTGTTGCCAATATTCTTCACACTTTTCATACTCATTTTGTAATAATTCCAAACTTTCTTCAAGATTTCGACATTTAGATTGAAGATTTTCTTCTTCCTTTGAAAAACTATCTTTGCTTTCTTGTAATTCTTTCTCCAAACCCCGTAATTTAATGGAGAGATCTTCAGAATCTGCTTCCGTTTGCAAAGCCACATCACACTTTTGACATTTCATAGAACGTTGTAAGAAATTGCTTTCTTGGTTTAAGCTAGCAGGATCCGTTGAGCTTTCTCCCATAGATGCAATTATGGTCTAGTTTATCAAACAAAATAAAAATGTAATACACGCTTTTAAACGTTTGATAAAAATGCAACACTTACAATAGTTTTAGAGGCAATGAAACTACCAGAATCCGGTTGGCTAGAAGATGGTGTATACTCCATCGACGTGTCACCGTCGTCTTGATCTATTCGAAACAATGTTATCATAAAACACTCACTCAGTAATAAAATAAGCATTCTTACTTATTTCAACTGAAGAAAAAGATGTTTCATTGAGTCTAGATACTTCGTGGAAAGGAATTAAATTAACTTCAGTCATTTGTCTTTGCTGTTCCGTTGAGCTGCTGCTGCTTGAGGTCCCACCGCGAAAAGAACCTTTCCGTCTTTTTGCATTGCTATGCATTCCATGGCTTGATTTGAGGGTTTGAATAATTTCTCTCATACTTTCAATTTGAGCTGTAAGCTCATCATTTTGATCTCTTAGGCATTGAATTTCATTTTGCGAGTTCATAATATTTTCTTGTGCCTTCTTGACATCTTCCAGGTTACGACACTCTATTTCCTGGCACTAAAATCATTAAATATGAGCATAATATTTTCAAAAATTAAACAGCACTGCATAAACGAATGAAGTTCTTTAAAATCTTTTGTATACCTTTGATTCCAGTTCTGCATATTTTGAGATTTCCCTTTTTAGTTGTTCTTTAATTGTGTTGACAGTGTTGTTTTCTTTAGTTATAGTTTGAAGTTCTTTTTCCAAATTTTTGTTTTCCTAAAACAGTAACAATCAATGTAATCGTAATTTGATGACTTTTGTAAGAGAAATAGATTTTGTCTTTACAAGATTTAATTCCGAAACTGTTGCCTTCAGCTTTATTTCTTCATCTCGTAGTACTGCGACTTGAGATTCCATACGCTGAAGTGTTTGTTGCATAAATTCCTTATCATTTATTGCCCGCTGTTGCAGGTCGTGTATTTGGTCTAAGTATTTCGATTCAACCTTTTGAATTAAAACTTTTGTATTCCTTTCCATTCGGTTATTTTGTTCATCGACTTCTTGAGCTAATAAATTTGATCGTTCGTGTACATCTATTATGTCAGTCTTCAATTTTTCACGCTCACACTCTAAACTTTCACAAACTGACCTGTAGGAAATTAAAATTTGTAAGTATTCCAACTGGTAATTAAATAAAAAGGATATTAAACTAACCTCAGATATTGAGCTTCGGTGCGATAAGTTATAAGAGCTACACTAACAAGCTGAGGAAGACCGACATCTTTTGCCATATCGACTTCATACTCCATTGCTCTGGACAAATCCTAAAGGAGAGGGTGGTATTAATTCGATTTCTTTGGGGCATGAAAAGCTTAATTACTAACCTGTAAATTAACTGAGTTTCCTCGTGATGAAACAGAAAATCCTAAATCCTTAAGCACCAATGTTCCGACTTCTTCTTTAATTCCTAGTTGACTCCAGAAATCCAAAATATTACCAACTTTTGCAAACCTGCTTCCAATGCAAATTTTGCTTAGTTATGAGTTCGGACTATAGAACCTTTTTCAAAATATTACCCTGTATGATTTGGATCCAATACAGCAAAGGGGCCCTGGTCCGAAATCGGAATGTCGCAAAAGTCTATACCTTTTCCGGAACCGGAAGATTGCTGCAAAGTTGCCGGTTCGCTCGATCTCTGAACGGAAATAGTAAAATACAGACCAAGACCACCATGTGCAGAAGCCGAAGCTGAAAGCAACTTACCCTTTTCTCCGGAGAACCTGGAACTTTGCTCCCATGCATTCCTTTTAGCATTTCACTCAATTCGGATAAACATACTTTTCCATCTTTATCGCTATCGAGCTCTTCAAATAATTCGGTCATTGTCTAAAAATTCAAAAAATAAAACTTTAGGAACAATTTCTGGACACCTACTTTGGCATTTGGGTGATTTGGCTAATTTGGAACCTACCTCCTTTGGAGCATCTAATCCAATACATTTACAAACAGTAGAAAGTCCGGTTTCATCAAGGTATCCATCTTCCGCTAATCCTAAACGCTGACAAAATGATATTAATTGTTCCTCATCAATTTCTTCACACATTTTGTATAGTTATAGTATCACATTGATGAAATTGACAAGTGTTTATTATAAAATAATTTTGTGACTTTATTTGTGGTAGGGTTTATCAATATGTTAAAATGTTGAGGCGTACGTGTAAATGCACTTGAAAGGACGGTAATTAACACACATAAATGTGTATATGTATAATGTTTTGCTTGCAATTAAAAACTATTGCATTGCATTTGCAGAGCAAAAATAATTTTTAAAACATAATCATCATAAACACTCATAAAACTTTTGTATAGTCAAAATAATAAATCTTTACATCCTGATATTTATTTAACATTAACAAGGCACCATGTATATGTGTATGAAGAAAACTTTTAAGTAGTTTAAATCACATGCTTCAAAGCTGAAACAGAATTAATCAAATTGCAATTTTATTAATGCAAGATATTATACGATACAGCTCCGCGCACTACTTGTAATACTTCTATAAATTTCCATTACATTTTATATTATATTCTTCTTATCAGCTTCAATTCAACATTCAACCCTTTCGTATTCGTTTCTTGTCTTGATTAATATAGAAAACTACGTTGATTTTTTACTACATTACATTTTCACGTAATAAGGACATGCGTTGGAGTTTATACTTGATATGATGAATATAATTCTAATTCTATTCTATTCTATTTCTCATTTCATCTTTTAAAAAAACCTTTATTGTATTGTTTCATTTTTCTTGTTGTGTATATCGTTGGCAAGAAACGAGACCAGAAAGGGTTTACGTTTGTTTAATCGCTTTATGTCTTTTGGGTTGTTACAAGAAGCAAGAGAACATTATTAACTATCTCCAAAGTCCATTTTACACCTACACAATGTCTCTCAGTTTTTTCAGTTCAGAAACTAACTTGCAAAAATGATGCAAAATCCTAACTTACTTACTTGTAAATTCTTGGCATGGAGTTGCGACTTGGATTGGAAATGGAATGCATTCTTTTTGCAAATAAAATTCATAAAAAAGATACCACCTTTTGCCTTATGGGTACGGATTAAACTTGACATTATTATCATCACAGACAGAGAAATGGTGCCGTGTAATATAGAATTGTATTTCATGATTCAGATTCATATTGAAGATATAAACAAATGTCATTATTATCAACAATAACAAGATGTTGGATTTGATAACATAATTAAATACGAGTATTTTGATTTCTCAGTCTCAGTAGTCGGAAAATTTTGCTGGTTCTTTTTTTTGCTTGGCCATTTGTGACATAGCACTTTTAATAACATCTTCTGATTGAAGCATGACCATATTCCAGTTTGCCTGGATAAACAAATGCCACTATTAGAAATAAACTACACACCTTCATATTTCATACATACTTCAAATTCTAAACTTTCATCAACTCCATGATCCCTGGCATAGTTTAAATTAACTTTTGTACCCTGGACCGCTACTGGACTTTTTAATGCAATTTGTGAAGCAAGATCAATTGCTGATTCTATCATACTGCAAAACACAATAAAATTAATCAATTAAGTTATGTAGTTTCATTTTTCAATAACATTTTTCATAACAAAAGTAATAGATTGCAAACCTGTCCTTGTCAGAAAAAACTCGACTAACAAGCCCAATCTTCAAGGCCTCATCCGCATACATTTTGCGAGCTGAAAAGCACAATTCTCGGACTAAACTCTGATTACCTAC
>JAQGCY010001144.1:0-11819 GCA_034700645.1 Xenylla mediterranea
CGAGAATAACGATAATCTTGAATTTTTTTCAAATTGATTGTTTTTTTTATTATATGTAGCCTCAAATAATTCTACTTTACAACTGCAACTAAAATTAACCAAAAAGAAAGGTAATCTTGGACACAAGTGAATGAATTACCAATATCAATATACACTCGCTTTATTAACGTAGAGTGGAGAGCCTACGACTAGAAAAGAAAGGGACTAGATTAATAGTAGACACACACACACAGAACCATGGCTTTAAATCGGATAAAGGCTGAAAAAGGGCATAATAATACTAAAAAAATAAAAGGTAGATAATAAATATCAAATATGTAAATAAGTAAATGTAGTAGGATTTTTTCAGTGTGTTGAATAAAAAGGTGACTCTTATTTCTTAGTATGCATGCACTTAAAAAAATACTCGGTGCTCAAAGTTTATCTATATCTGTCGGGTAAGAATACAATGATGCACTAGTGATTATTAGCTTAATTTTTATTTCACATTGTGCCCTACTTTTAATTGTGTTAATTTTAATAAATGTAAGTTTAAGTACTACCTGATTAACGAAGACTCAGAGAAAAAATAAACCAAGCCGAGCGAAGCTTTCAAGATAATTATCTATAAGCTATAAGTTTTGAGTCCGTTCTTCGTGTCGCTCCACTTTGTTGATTTTTGGAACTTTGCGTTTCCATAGCAACAAGCGCTTATATGGTCAAATGACTATATTTTGAGTTCGGAATTGTTTGAAAATTGATAAATACGAAATCCGGGTGCGAGCGAAGCGAGCCTCAACTAGAACCCGGCCGAGCTTTGCCGTCGACCAATAACAAAAAGGCAAAGCGAGCTTTGCCGGGTTCTAGTTTATTGTTATAAATTGAAAAAATTACATTAAAATGAAATTTTACAAGGAAAAAAAAGTAAAAACAACAGAGAAATATGTACCTTTTCAAATATGCAAGTTTACATAAATACAATACTTTGTATGAATAAAATTATACTCATTTAGTTCGTTTACCAAACCCTATATTTTAAGAAATCCTACCTACTTACTTACGATAACTTTGCTATATTTTTGTTTTATAGGTGACATAAATTGATTGTTTCGATTTTTATAATAATGTGTGTAATTGTTGTTCCTGATCTTAACCTAACAGTACAAATTCTATAGATAAATTCATAAATATATCATTCATAAAGTTTCGTATTACTTTACAATCCAGGACTAATTTTAGTTTAATTAAATCATAAGAGACAAAGATTATTAACTATCGTATCAATTATAGAATTTTGAAACTATAGTCGAAAGTATATGTTTTGATATTGCTATTACTATCATCTTCAAACTGATCACATTTGTTCCGAATTGTTTGCCAAGGAATCATGCCAACATCTCCAGAATCTAAAATTTCATCAAGTGTGTTTCGGACTGATTTTACATTTAGCGTCCACGTATAAACAAAATCCTGAAAAAATAAATTGATTGAACAATGGAAATAAGAGAAACACATGAAAACAAGGATGAGACAGTTATTTACATTTCCAAGTTCCATTTTTATTTCGCATTTCCGCTCCTGTGGTTCCGGAGACCATTCTCTTAATCCAAAATATAGGAATCCTTTTTCAAATTTTAGTTCCACAAGTACTAGAGAATTTTGGTTTCTACACCAAAAAGATGGCCACTTAAGTCGGGACTCAGAATTAACTAGACAAAAGCAATAGGTTCATAAAATTTTATGATTTAATTAATCACATGTCATAATACCATCTGACGTCAGTATATTAAATCTAACACATCCTCCTGAAGCCCATTTAGTTTCCTCTAGCGTTTGATGATCATCACTAACATGTTGGACAAACGCTGCAAAGTCAATTTGTTTCTTATCACACATTAAACAATCTATCGGTCTACGTAGAAAAAAAAACCTTTACTTTAGCATAACATATATCTTGATTTTAAAAAACCAGTCATAGTTCAAAGTCAGCTTGTCACTAACCTGTAGTAGCAAGAATCTAAATGAGCCTTATGCTCTTCTCCTTTAAGGATTTCCTTACAACCTTGGTCAACATATCTGCATGGAAATTTGGCTTTATTCAAGAACTTTTCCAATGTAAAATTTCTTGCATCCGAAAGAACTTTTCTGCAGGTGGGACAATTTTCAAGCTTTGAACGACAACCCGAACAAATTGAGTGTCCAGCTGGACAAACATAAATAGGTGGAATGAATTTTTCCAAGCACACGGGACATTCCAAATCATTAACAGCTTCTGCTAGGTCATTGGCTTCAAATTGTCTACAAGTAGGAATACACCAACATGTAATACGCAGTAATGTTAATTTTCTACAAAAATGTCTACAAATTTTTACCTTGGTTTTGCCATTTTGTTTCTAATGTTGCAGAACTGGGAATTTGACAGATTTTGTCCAAATTGTTGTATGAAATGAAGGCGAGAATAACACTAATCGTGAATTTTGTTAAATTGATTAAGTTTTTATTAAACGTGGCATCAAATAATTCTACCTTACAACTACAAACTATAAGTATAAGTAACCAAAAGGAAAGGTAATCTTGTACACAAGTGAATTACCAATATCAATATACATTCGCTTATTAACGTAAAGTAGAAAGACTAGAAAAGGAAGGGACTAAATTAATAGTAGACAAACAAATACAGAACCATAGCTTAGACTTATGTTATAAGTAAATCGGATAAAGGCTGAAAAAGGGCATAATAATACTAAAAAATAGATAAGGTGGATAATAAATATCAAATATGTAAATAAGTAAATGTAGTAGGATTTTTTCAGTGTGTTGAATGAAAAGGTGTGTGTTATAATCTTGTTTCATAGTATGCATGCACTTAAGAAAATCTAAAAATCCATGAAGACCGTTTGGATTCTGCCAATTCTTTAATCAGTTTTGTACCATACAAGCTATTTATATTTTTTGACAATTTCTGGTGTTGTGGAGATACTGGAGTTGCCTATTTGGCTCAATAAAGCCAATCATTATGTTTCAATTGTGAAGGAATCCTGATCCACCTCCACAATTATCAACATTCATTTATGGAACAACATGTGAATAATTTACTTCTATGGATTGCTGTATTGTGCTTGCTAGAGACTCAAAATATAGTCAAATTCAACATACAATCGCAAAATGCTCAAAGGATTCCTTACAATTTCACATGTAACTTGGTATATACCAATTGGGTTGTTATTGTATAATCCACTAGCTATCAAAGAAAATGGTGGAAATAGTTGGGCATCTGGTGAAGAATACAATGATGCATTGATGCACTTGTGATTATTAGCTTAATTTTTATTTTACATTGTTTCCTAATTTAATTGTGTTAATTTTAATATACGTACGTTTATGTTTTACAGGATTAGCAAAAACGCAAAGAACTAACCTAAGCCGAATTTTGCGTGATAATTACATTGTTAAGAATTTCTAAAGTATCATTACATTACATTAAAATGGAATTTTACAAGAAAAAATTGATTAATAAAATTCTATTCATTTTATCAACGAAAATGCTTCAAGATTACCTGAAGGGTTTCAAATTTGCATAATACGTAAGACATAATTTGAAAGTTTCGATTTCATACATGAATTTGCTTAATTTTTTCCCCTTATCCTACATCCTAACCTAACATTACAAATCCTTTAAATAAATGTTGAATCATAAATCATAAACACAAAGTGTGAGAGATTATAAGACTAATTTATAAATTATTTTGAAAAGTTGTCTACTTAATTAATTAAAGAATTTTAGCACTGTATGTTGCATAATATGAATTGCTAAAACTCTTAGAAAGTTCACTTTTATTCGAAACTGTTTGCCATGAAACACCCATACCCACGTCTCCAGAATCCGATAACTCATCAACTGTATTTCGAAAAGATTTCACATTTTGCTTCCATGAACCTTCAAGTGCCTTTCCAAGAGTAAGCTTTATTTCACATTTCCACTCATGCGGTTCTGGAGACCATTCTACTAATGTTAAATATGCACTTCCTTTTTCAACTAGTGGTCGAGCAAACATAAGAGAATTCTCGTGCTTAAACCAAAGACATAATCCCGATCTACGCTGATCCGAATTAACTAAAAAACAACAACAGCAAAAATCTATACTATATGAAAATTGAGCTTGCGATTTATCATACCATCGGATTCTGATATAGCCAGTTTTACGATAACCCCTCCGTCAGAATCAAATTGAGTTTTTTCAAGCCTTGGATGTATAGTACTAACATGCGTGACAAATGCTGTAAAGTTAATTTGTTTTTTCTTGCAAAATAAACAAGTCTACAGATAAAAAAACGTGATTTTTTGTACATGAATGATATGATTTTGATTTTAAAACCAAAAGCAAGCCAATCACTAACCGATAGTAACAAGAAACTACATGAGCCTTGTGTTCTTCTCCTTTAAGAATTTTCTTACAGCCTTGATCAACCCATTTGCATTGCACGTTGGCATTATTTACGACTTTTTCCAGCGAAAAGTTTCTTGCATCCAAAAAAGGTTTTTGGCACGTAGGACAATTTTCAATTTTAGAACGACAATACCAACAAATTGAGTGTCCGGTTGGACAAGCATAAATAGGTGGAATAAGAACTTCCAGACATACTGGACACTCCGAGTCATTGAGAGCTTCTGTAAGGCTTTCCAGTTCAAGTGGTCTACAACAAATAAAAATATGACCAACAAACTAATGTTCAATATGTTAACAAAATGATAATTGATAATAAATTTTTACCTTTGTTTTGCCATTTTGATTCAATGTTGCTGAGTTGACTATTGATATGGATTTTATCCAACAAAGCAAACTGTAATTTATGTATGTTGAATTATTCGAATCGAATGTGAGAATACGAATAATGATGGATTTTTCGTGAATTAATTTGTCTTTAGTGTAGCTTACACTAATTACACATCCTACACCACAAGTACAACTACAAGTATAAGTAAAAGTAAACTAAAGGAAAGGTAATTTTGTACAGGTAAATTGTACCAGTATACACTCAACTTTATTAATGTAAAGAGACTAGAAAATGAAGGGACTAAATAATAGTACGTATGTACTATATGAAAAAGACAAAAAAATAGACAGACACAGAATCATAGCATGTAATTCGGATAAAGGCTGCAAAGGGCATAGGCATAATAATACTAAAAATATATGGAGAATAATACTATAAATATCAAATATGTTAAAAAGTAAATGTAGAATTTCTTCAGTGTGTTAAATTGAATCAAAAGGTGACTTAACTAGGTCTGCTATCTTATTAGATTCCAGTTGAAGAGATAAGGGTTCATTAGCAAGGCTTCTGAGGATTCGGATTGCATTGCAGCAAGTATTAAATCTAACTTGAATCTATGAGAATGCACGTGTATGTTTTTGGTTCCTTGTTAGTGTTGTTAGTATGCATGCACTCAAAATACTCGGTGCATAAAGTCGTGTAAACTAATTAAATATTTATTTATAAATTAACATTATTCAAAACCTTTTATGTAATTTTACTCATGACTTGCATTGGTATTACAATCTGCAGTATTTATGTTTATTGTAAGCTTGTAATATAATGTATGAAGTTTTGTGCTAAGAAAACTCACACAAATCACAAAAGAATGAATTCAAAATAATGGTTTCTAATGAATGCTTAAACAACATGAATTAAAAGTGGAGAAAGTAATTTGCAAATGCAATATTCCTATACTTATATGATCATTTGTCAGGTCGGGCTTAAATTTTAACATTTTGAAACCCTGGGTTTCACCATTGAACAATTGTAGAATGCATTTAATCGGCGTATATCCATCTGTTAATTTATTTAAATTAGTGTTATTGTATTCCTACTAGAAAGGATTCAAAACCTCCGGCCTACAGGTTTTGTTAGGTTTAATTTTTCCAAAGAGCGAACCTTTGGATGTCCGGCAGTGGCAAACCATTGTACCAGGGTGTAAAAGTCAGCCACTTCTGGACGTTTGGAGGTCCGCTCTTTGGAAAAACAAAACCTGTAGGTCGGGGGTTTTGAATCCTTTCTAGCCGGAATAATTGTAGAGATTAAATAATAAATCAAAATATACTTACTTTACTCAATCGTTTTCTTGTACCAATAATATCGGTATACTTTTGATCCTTAGTTTGTATTGTTATATCCCCTGGAACAAGAGCAGCTTCGGATTTTGGATAATGTACTAAGGAAAAAAGATCGTAACTGTTTTTGATGGCATAATTTGCTAAGTTTCCAGTAACGATTGCAAAATTTAGCTCATCTAATAATATTGACACACTTATAAATTTCTAAGAACAGGTTGCACGCCGAATACAAGTACTTACATACACCAGGTAACGGAATGATTTTATCTCTATTAATAGTAATGTAAGCATCTCGATTTGACCGTTGTTGCTCATGGTAAAATCCTAATGTATGAAGTAACTCATGGGCCACGCTCCATGCACCATGGAAACATGTAACATTTTGTTTCTTGGTTTGTAATCTAACTTGTTGGGGTTGCGGTCCATTGCTTACCATTCCTACAGGACTAGCACATGGTCCTAACAAGCCAGTTGACAGAAATATTATGGAATGCTTAGGCTTTTTCTTCATTTTATTCTTTGGAACAAATCTTATACAAGTTGATTTCTCAATCATACAAATAGCTTTAAATATATCTTGAATTTCTTCTTTGGCTATATTATAATAAGAAATAAAGTTGAAAGCATGTGTACATGCATGGTAAACTTCCAGCTAAACTTACGAAACTTTGGCTCAGCAGAAATTTCAAATGGAATAATTCCATTTGGCCAAGGTACAGCGTTGTATACTTTATGTGGAGTGTCTGTACCTTTTTTAAGATTTACTTCTTTTAGCCGTGGCTCATTTTTTATACCACTGTTAGTTTCCTCCACGCCAATTTCACTTTCATTACCATGTTGTTCAAACCCATTATTCTGCAAAACAAAATCAAAAAGTTTTGCTATTAAAATTTTAAACTAATTAGTAATACTTTATTCATTATGGATGTACCAAATTTTCCTCATTAACAAATTTAGCATTTACTAAAACACAAGCAATTATTAAAAAGTACGCCTGTAGAACACCTAAAGTTTTTAAATAATATTGAAACATTATTGCAATTTCTCTGCAGTTATGTAATTTGTATTTGGTAGTACTGAAAAAGACCAACAGAAAATTTGGAGTTTTCTGACTCAACTAGAAGCAAAGTTTGATATGATAATTCTTCTGTAGTTTAGACTCAATATCTTCAAATCTAGCTCATCAGTAATTTAAATACAATTCAAGTAGGTTAACTAGCATTCTTTTACGATCGAGTTCTCTACCCAGTTCAACTTCTTATGATTTTTTGTTTATTTAATTTTTAGTTAGATTTTTTTGCTATTTATAAAATTTTATAACTGTACTGTAAAGAATATTTCCCAAACGTTGTTTTATTATTGTATAGAATAGTTTGATAAGGAATCATTCCAACTTGTCCAGATTCAAATACTTCTCCCACTGTCTTTCGGAACGATGTAACATTTACCTTCCATATACCTACAAACTCCTGCAAAAGGTATAAGAAAATGTAATTGAGCAAACATTTCAAACAATGATGCTATTAGGTATTTACATTTCGAAGTTGCAGTTTTATTTCACACTTCCAGTCTTGCGGTTCTGGAGACCACTCTCTTACAGAAAAAAAAAGATATCCTTTTCGAAATTCAGGTTGTACAAACATAAGAGAATTTTGGTGTTTAAACCAAAAGCAAGACCACGTTGAACAATGATCGGGCTTAACTAAAGAAACGCAATTTAAGATTTTAAGAATTTATAAACTGTAAGTTAATACCACTTGACTCCGACAAAGTATTTTCTATTGATATACTTCCTTCCGAATCCAATTTAGTTCTCTCTAACTCTTTATGTACATCATTAATATGTTGAACAAATATTGCAAAGTCAATTTGCTTTTTATCGCACATTGAACAATCTACTGGCCTAAAAATCAAAGATTCTTTAATTACATAACTGGGTTATAATCAGTCAGTTCTGACTAACCTGTAGTAACAAGAAACCACATGAGGCTTATGTTCTTCTCCTTTAAGAATTTTCTTACAACCTTGCTCAACATATTTGCATTGTACATTAGCCTTATTAAAAACTTTTTCCAACGAAAAATTCCGTGTATCCGCGAAAGCTTTTCTGCATGTTGGACAGTCTTTAACATTTGACCGGCAACCCCAACAAATTGAGTGTCCAGCTGGACAAACATAAATAGGTGGAATAAAAATCTCCAGGCATACTCGACACTCCAAGTTATTGAGAGCCTCTGCAAGGTCGTCAAGTTCAAATGGTCTACAAAACATTCGACATACAAACATGATACAATTTAATGTTCAATCTGTCTTACCTTGGTTTTGCCATTTAAAAATAATGGTTTTGATACTGGTGCTCTATTGATTTTATCCAAAACATTACGGTAACAATTATAGCGAATTAAATTAATCAAAGGTGAAAATACAAGTATTATTAGGTATGTGTCCATAGTACTATTTGCGATGAGTTATCAGTCGAGTAGTCCGATTAGATAGTAGTATTTAAACATTATAACGAGATTAGGATTGCAAATGCCCATGTAAATAAATTTTAGCCAACTCATATCATACACTCTTTTCATGCAGTATTTCATTTCTATACTGAATCTATTAATATGATGCAATGAAGCATTTTTTTTGCGTATTGTAAAATTAAAATTGTATAATAAGATATGAACTATTGTGTTTTCTTTTGCTAAGATCAGAAATCTTAACTCAACTAAATCAACTTTTAACTTAAGGAACTTTCAGAGAAAATGAAACTAATGTGGAGAAAGTACTTTATTATGTCCCATCCAGATCCATCTAATTTCCAATTAATAGAACGAAATCGATTAAGCCAATGCCTTCTCGGACATATATCTTTGTCGTACTAAAAGTTCCATCATTTCAAAGTTTCAAATTCAATTCAAACTGAAGGAGAAAGCAAAAAATTTCATTTTCGTTGGCTCGTCCACTCTTCCGACCCAAGTTGAATTCAATTCGATATTTTTGTTAGATGTTGGATCGGTCTGTCTTTGTGTGCTAACAAAATTAAAGATAGATTATTGTTGACACGCTCGAGCAAACCCCTCAGATATAAATATGCATAATAGTTTAAATTTTATTTTATTAACCAAATATTTTTTCCATTTTTATAACCAAAATACAATAATTTAGATTGTTACAAGTAATTACATTGGACTTTCAGTAGTAGCTGCGCCTTTGCCCATTTTAGATTGTTCTTCTTCTAAAGCAATAATTCTCCGAATAATTGGTTCAGCAGAATTTTCAACTTTAATTTGATCTTCTTCATCTTCAGCAATTTCCAATTGTTCAAATGTTTCTTTTCCCTTTAAATCAGCTTCTTGATCAGCTAACTTGAAAATCTTTGATTCAGCAGCTAATTGAGATTGTTTATGTTCAGCTTGATTTCGTTCAATATCAGCATCTTCACCGAATTTTGCAGATAATTTACCAAATAATTCACCCAATTCTTTTTCAATTTCTGCATCACGACCGCTCTTAGTTTCTGCTTGTTGATTATGATATTCTTGTCCTTGTTTAATATATCCGCCAATACTACGGAGTGTATGCTCATTTGCAAGATGTTCAACAAGGCCACCGTGGAAGTTGAGTCGATTTCCAGTAATTCCATCCAAGTTTCCATTTTTCTCATTGAGCTCTCCATACAGTTGGAAAAATTCACCATTGATTCGAGACAAACGTCCTAATTGTTGTGGAGATAATTCCATTTCTTGGGCTTCAGATCCAACGGTTGATTCATTTTCCTTGTCATTGGCATCAGAGGTTTCTTGAGTGTCTCCTTCAAATGGGGCTGCGTGGACATAGTACAGGACGATGGCCAGTGTCAGGATTCCGAAGAAAGTTCTGTAATAAGATAATAGGAACAACAATTAAAAATTTCTACAACAATGAAATGTTTGTTGGGCTTAGCTTACTTCATGATGTCTTGCTTGGATTTAAGTTGTCTCCAAAATTCTCTTGACTGTATGAATTCAGGACTAAATTTCCCTAATCTATAAATAAGGAAATTTTAATGAGATTCCTTTACTCAACTCCACGTATTTGCTGATTCAGCTTTAGCGAAAACAATACAACTCTGCTTGAAGCTTGACTTTTGACAAGTAGAAAAACTTATTTTTCTTATTTTTGTTCCCATTTCATTGATTTCGATCATTTACCTCTGGCTCTGGTATTTTTTGGGCTTTTGTTTTTATGGAACAAGAAAATCCACGTAGAATAGAAGAAGTAAGAGGATTACTTAGGTATTATAAATTCTAAGCGTCTAAAAGCTATGCTATGCTATTGTTCTAAGAAGTCAATGCATAGTTCTATAGTTCATAGTCATACTTTATAGTTGTTTTTGTCAAAGAACAAAATAATTCCATAAGTTGAATTGAAGTATCACTGAAATTATGATTCATTTCGTTTGATTCTTCGATTGCTCTCTTGGCTTAAGCCTAGCCTTTTCATGATTCATTCTATTGTACTGTACACGTACTCATAGGCAAAACTACATAAGATTTTTACTCAAATCTTCTCATTGCATACACTGATTCATAGAATGAGAGTTCTTAGAACTAATACTAAATTTAAACAATACGAAATTGCAGTAGAAAAAATTGTATGAAAAATGACAATGGAAATTTTTTTTTACTTTCTAGAATCAACCGACTCGAGTAAATCAGAATTGTTCGTTGCTTGTTAGTTTTTGAACTGTACAAATTTAGGCAACAACTTGGGTCGGGCCAAAAAACGAATCATTTAGAAAAATATCTGGTCTATATCGCTGGTAGTGAAAGGAATCGAAATTCATAGATAGATACATACATAGATTTAGTTAAGTTAAGTTTTCCTTTCTTTCCTATTCCTATTATTATGGATGGGCTGAACTGAACTGAAGGAAGGAAAACGGAAAGATGTCTTTAAGAATCCATTATTATGATTTCTTTCACTCTCTTTTACGCTAGTCGTAGTCTCTCTAGCTCAATTTAATGGATGAAAAGAAAGTAAAAGTAAAGTTCTATTCTATTCTATTCAAAGATTCTAGAGCTGAGTCTTAAGTCCAAGACGCCCTGCGGTTTTATTCTTACAATATAATAATAAAATATAAAATGAATCAAATGAAACGAAATGAGATGAAATGATGAATAGGAAAGAAAAAGAAAGCAAATTAAAGCAAAGCAAAGCATATTGTCATTCATTCATAGTCTTTCTATTCTATTCTATTATTATGCTACGTTCGTACGTAGTGCTTTACTTTGCTCTAGATTCATCATACATAGGATTGTGTTTTATAATGTGATTAAAATTTCTGTTCTTTTGCTCTTAGCCATCAGTTCTTCATTTTCTATTTCTATTCTACCTAAATTATAATACTAAAGTAAGTAAAAAACATGAGAAATCCATTAGAAATTTTTATGAGTTAGTTGCTTTCGGGGAAAGGCGTAGAAAGTATGCATGGATCCACCTGGAGCATCAAACAAATTGGAATTAAATTATATCATTAAAATAGGGGAAAAATAGGTAGGTAATTTCTATGCAAAAAAAATTTAATAGACACGCAAATGTCTAATATTTTGCATGTTTTCTTGCAATTAATTTAGTCAAGGCAGAACAGGCTTAATTTCTTTGCAATTATGCGGCAATTCCCATGCTTTAATTTGTAATTAAATCATCGCCATAAAGTTCTAGTAATAGCGTGTTTATCCACAATCTTTC
>JAQGCY010001145.1:0-11816 GCA_034700645.1 Xenylla mediterranea
GTTGGAATTTCATCAAATAATTCCTTAACAACCCCGCCACTCTCAGCCACAACTTCTGCTTCACAATCCCAATTCTTATCAGCTTGTAAATCTCCATCATCCTCAATGTCATCCAAATCCTCAATTCCAGTTCCAATTGCAAGGCTTAAACGAAATAATAGCGGTCGTAGTAATAATAGCAATGGAACATCAAATGGACCTAAGAAAACTGGTGGACTCTGGGGATGGTTTACAACGTCATAATTTTATGGATTATGATTAATTCTACCAAAACCAAAAGTGTAATACTGGAGCTACAAAGAAATAAATTTCGTACCTATTTAGAATAGTATTTGCAATTACAATATTATAGTCTTTGTCTAAGTTAAGTTCACTGGGAACTTTAGATAAGTCTGACTGAATCTCAAATTCTTGAAATAATGTAGCAAAACAAATTATAGTCGTACTAGTATTAGTTGTATTACAGACAGTAGTAAAATTATTCCATGTTGCAACTGCAGAATCCGGCAGTTAAACCTAAAATGACGGCAACTTTTTTTAAAGCGCACTAATTATGATAATAACACTAAGAAGCATTTTTTTAGTATAAATAAACGTAAACCAACAACAACAACTGAGTAGATCTTGAAGGTATTCTGTAGAAGATTTGATTCTAGCATAGTAGTAATCATAATTTGAAATGAAAAAATTATCTTCATTCTTGTGATATTGCATGAATTTATAATGGATTAAATCGCGTCGAATTAATAAAACTGAAATAAAACAGAGATATTCTAATTGACTCAATTTCTAGTTCCACTCATTGTGCAGTTTTGTTACTTAGGAAATGATATTTGTTCGAATTGTTTTGAAACATTGGTTGATTATTAAGGCTTGGAAAAATTCTGATTAAAATTCCAGCAATTCATAAATCAAATCCACTTCTTTCTATAAAAGGTCAGTTTCCACTTTCCATCGGTGTGGACATTTGTAGGATCAATATTCCAAAATGAGGGTGATTTCACATATTATGGACTGTCTCCATTTGGATCCAGGATACGCTCTCCTTTCTGTTCAAAATTGTGTCACTGTTTTGGAAACATTTCGGATGATGGATATTCATGCTAATGGTTCTCTCAATGGTTTAAAAATACAAATACGGCTATTGCTCTACCAGTACTTGGTGAATATTTGTCCTTCCTTTCTTTAGATGTACAATTTCGAGAATTCTTGGCATCATTAACAGATCTAAGTGGAGAGCAAACTGATATCTTATTTGAATTAACGGACATTGATCAATCTGGTGAAATGGAATTTGAAGAGTTTTACTTGGTTTACTGCATTCTGATTGCATGCAAGGTATACATTTCTTGTGTGCATTATGCTTATAAACTAACTAATAAGTCTAAATTTACAGGACCAATATGAAAAAGAATTTATTTATCGACATTCTGGAAGTATTTTTCGACTCATTGATGCGGATGACTCTGGACTCGTTAGCAATGAAGAATTTTCACAAATGGGAATTCTTTTTAATTTTGATTACAATTCAATTAAAAATATTTTCGATGAGTTTGATGTTTCGGGTGATAAGAATTTGGACTTTCGAGAATTTCGTGTAAGTAACACTTAGTTACTGCAAAGGGAAAGTCTTTTAAGTGTCTTTAATATACACAAACACAACCAATAATTTATTACATAAAATTTGATTGAGTGAGCATTTAGGTTATATAAATATTTTAGTTCAAACCTATTCTTTCATAAATTTTTTGTTGAAAGTGTGTGTATATTCTAGGCCAAACCAAGCCAATAATTTACACATTCAACTCCCAAATCCAAGACTAACTACAAACTAAATTAATTTAATTTATATTTCATATTTTACAGCTCTTCACTATGGCTTGTATTGATGAGCAAAGATCTGCTGATGCTGTGATAAAAGTTGCAAGTCTCAATGCATTTCACCAGAGACTTTTATATTCATTGGAAGATATTATACGGATTTTCTTCATTACTGATGTATGTAATGGAAATGGAAAAAAAGCTTTCTCTTTGTTCTTATAAACTTTATGATTTCTATGCTAATTTATTGAATTTTCTCTTTAGAAACTTCCATCTCCACAAGAAACTGATAGAATCCTTCGTAAACTTCCACCTCCATACCTTCCATCAGCCAAACGACGATTTAAATATTTGGATTTGTATTATCTCAAATCTACTTTCCGTGCTACGAAAGAAAGTTGTACAAAGACACTCAAATCACATCCCTGTATACAGATGCTGATTAAAATAATTTGCTGTTGGTTTATCTTTTGCAAATTATTTAAAATGCTATTTGCAAAAGCTAAAAAGTATTTTAAATCCAAAGAATTTGAAAGACTTCGAACCCGACGGAGTAAAAAGAAATTAAGGCGTGATAGAGAAAAATACTTTCGTTATGCAAATCGGAAAAGGAAGCGGAGGAGAAAGTTTGTACCAGTTCGAGTTTACCAAGAAGGGCTTTATACAAGAGCTCCGAAGAAAATGAATTTGGATACTTCAAATAAAGTCATCGACAAAGTTAATCCTGATACCGCAATTAAACCCCAAGTAAAACAGAAAGATGAAGTCAAGAAAAAGTTAAAGGGAAGAAGAAATTGAAAGAAAAATATATCAATTGTCTAAACAGAATATTTAAATCAAAAATGCTTAACTCTTAATGAAAATAAATGCTCGTCGATTATGATTTGAACTGGGGTTATATCATTAGTTTAGAACTGTAGGTTAATTTATGTATTTTACAGTTTGCTATTACATTTCACAAGAGACAAGACGGAAGTCATAAGTTTAATCTTAATAGCTGGAAAAAGATAGGAATTGCGGTTATTGTTATTCATTGGCTTATCTAAACCTCTAACAAAAGAAGATGGGGTTTAAACAACAGATTTTATAGAATTGTCTTAATTTTAATTTTGGTCTGGACTTGGACTACAGCTTTAAATTTATTTTTGTGTTTGGTGTATCTATCTCTAATTTAAGTTTTTTCAAACAAAGACGATGACTTTGAAAGATGGTCAAAAATATAGCATTATTTCTTGGGTAGATCATTATGTATGTTTTGCAATTGCTAATTTTTAAAATACATTATTGAAGGGCTCGGGATACTTTTACAATTTATGTTGCCCTTTTCCTTTAAGGTTTTAGACGTTAGAGGTGGGGCGCCCAAGAATTCAACAGAAGTAATTAATTTCGAGTGGAAACAAACAGAAAATCAAAAATTTCAAGCAATTTCTAAGGGTGAGAATGAGGAATCCAATCTCAACAATCAAAACCATAATTCGTATTTCCATTTTCTTTTGCAATTACAGGCGATGGATATTTTTTGCTCAAACCAGTCCGACAAGAAGGAAATTCTAATAGAGTTCTAGATGAAGCTTCTGGAAAACTAATCACCTATGTATGAGCATATGCATACCGTTTATAATAATTTTGATCTGTTCACAGTCTTAATTCAAGTCTCATTTCTAATAACTATCCTTCAGGATGCCCACGGTAATCCCAATCAGCAATGGACAGTAGAACCAATTAGACCTGGTGGGTTTGTATGCTATATCAAAAGCAGAAAATCTGGAAATGTCTTACAACGCGATGGGTAAAATTCTTTTCTTTATCCAAACTTGGACATTTAGCCAATTAGCTAAAAAAAATGGAATTCCAATTATTTATTATATTCAGCCATTCTCAAGTTCGTATTGTCCCAAAGGACTCCTCGAATAAGGATCAGCTTTGGATTTTTGCAGAAGCTACATCATAATTCAATTCAAGAATAATTAATTAGCCATGTTATGTTGGCTGAAATGCTTCAAACATACGAATTCCACTAGCATCATAATTAGATCAAACAAATGTATTTTAAATTCGGACCAATAAACTAACAAGTATTGAGTATTGTTGTATATGATTAATTTTACAGAAACATGATTTTCGTAATTGTCAGTGTCATTTCAGACCAAAAATATTTCTTCAGCGTAGCAAGCGTATTGGGTCTCGCGTGTTTTAAACTTTGGGTTAACAATTGTCAATTGGGGACGCTATATTGCAATTACTGCGAAATGGTGGAGCTGTAGATACGTTCATTCTCGGTGGTTTTATGGTTCCAAATTGAGGTTACGAGGTTGTAAATTGGTAAATTCCCAAGTGTTTTTGGTAAGAAGCGTCCTTTTTCCTTGTACGCTGTCAAGTGCCAACATTTGCTCCAACATCAATCAGAGGGAGCTGGAGCAGCAGCATAGCATATGAGACAGAGTGAGATCTGCCACATCACACCAACAAAACCACGTTACATTACATTCACTCAAACCCCACAACACCAAGAAGTAAAAGTCAAAATCAAATTCTCAGCAGTTCAGTTTCAGCGTACAAACAAGTACTACTACGGACATACAATTGTTAATTTAATCACCGGGACCAGCACCAGCACCACCAAAACTTGGGCAAATTACCTTCTAAATCCAGTTGTTCTAAAAGCTTTCTAAAGCCGATCAAGAATGGAGAAAATTTTGCTTGTTTTAGCAGCAATTGTTAGTGTAACCATTGGTAAGCTTAGCATTAATTATATTTATAACTAGACTGGAGCAATTGAATTGATTGTTTAATTTAATTTGTAAATTGTATTATAAGGTGGGCCCTCCTCATCATGCCCAACCCCAACCGTCACAATCCTTCGAAGTTATACAACAACTGATGCCTCTGTCCTTACAAATATTGGTTTTGTAAGTCAATTTGAACTTAAATGTGCTGGGTCCCCACCGGCCCCAACTGCCCAATTTTATGCTGAAGTTGATGGAAAATACTTTAATGTTGCACGGGGTGTTAAGCCTGGACATTATCAAGTTAGTTGGACAGAAGAAATCCCCAAAGCAGGTCGTGGAGATTATAAAATCAATGTTTATGATGAAGAAACATTCCCACAAGTTAAAAAGGTATAAAAATCAATCTAAATCTACATACAATTCTGCAAATACTAAACATAACTTTTTGAATATTTCATTTTTAGGCCAAAGGTGAACTTCCAGCTCCATTAGTTACAGTTACACTCAATCATCCTGGAGCATATTCTGGACCATGGCTCAGTTCTGAACATATTGCTGCTATTTTGGGAGTTTTTGTTGCATATATTGCTATTACTTGTAGATCAAAATTACTTTCATAAAAAATTCAACCCAGCTCTAAAAATTTGTACAATTGCTAATTGATATTGCTCTGCATTTAATCAGAAACAACAAACAACAACCATTTATCATTGAGCATTGAGCACTTAATCAGAACGCTAACGTTATATGTCATGTTGTGAATTTGTATTGTATGTAAGTAAAGTTAAACATGAATAAATATTGATGTATATGATTGATTAGGGATGTTTTAACTTTGAAGAATTAATTGCAGCGGTGCAACAATGCAACAATGCAAAATTCTATTTGAGGAAAGAATGGAGGACGTAGATTTATGATGTATTTGTAGTTAGCGAAGTTCCCGATCGCTTTATCGCTTTCGCTACAAATATATGCTAGAAATTACACATTCCTCTTAGAAATTTTTGATAAAATGTATGATTGATTCTGCATTTAGAAACCGAGGTGAGATTATTTGGTCTAGATTTGTCCTATAGACTGAGACTGGTAGAACAATTTCGAAGCCCGAATTTTAGAAGACTTCGATGCATTTAGCTTAGGTTAACGTTAAGTAATAACCGTGGAATCCGCCACATCGCAAATCTGCATCTTGCGAATTTATTCGCAATCGCTTATTGCACTGAATTTTTGACAGCTCAATACGGTTACGGCTTGCGGAGGTATTGAGAAGGCTTTCCAAAACACTGAGAGTAGAGGAAGAAAGCCGGCCCGGGATTTTATAATTCAAAGGCATATGGTGTGTGCTGGTGCTGATTTCCGAAGATTCTGAGATTTGTCTTGTCAATTTTGTCCTCTGAAAAGTTGAAAACTGTCGTGAAAATACTCGTGAAACAACATGGCTGAACTAACTAGTCGTTGGGCAGATGAAATAGAAGATGAAGATGATACAGCGATCTTTACGACCACTGAACCAACAACGGCTAAAGATGGGGAAAGACAAGTTGTGGAAATAGTCACAGATCCTGGGACAGGGAAAAAGAAAAAAATCATAAGGACATTTCGATTAGAGAAAAAACTTGGTAAGTCCGACACCCCCATTACCCCACAACCTCCCAAGGATCCTACAATTAATCATTAATTATTTTGTATTACAGTTTCCAAAGGCGTAGTAGAACGTAAGAAATGGGCAAAGTTCGGTCAATCAAAACGTGATCCACCTGGTCCAAATTCTGCTACAACTGTCGTTGGAGATGATGTACAAATGCAATTCTTATCTAAGGACGGTGTAGAGGAAATGCAAGGAGAGAAAAATCCAGTCTTTGGGGCATTGGGTGAAAAGGGACAATTTGTTAAGTGTCGATATTGTCAAGAGAATCATTTTAGTGCCAAATGTCCCTATAAAGAGGCTGGGATCCCACAAGAATTCTTACTTAGCACAAGGGATTTGGGTGATGATAAGAAGGTACGTAGAGATATACGTTTATGGTTCAATTTTTATCGTAATTTCAACAATTTCTTGATTAACTTTACAGGCTGAACCCGATGCAAAGGCCGGAGGTTCTGGTTACGTCCCACCAGCAAAACGTGGTGGTGGTGATCGTCGTGGTGAAACAATGATGCCTTCTCAACGGAAAGATGAAACCACGATACGAGTATCCAACCTGCCTGAATCCATGTCGGAAACAGATATGCAGGAATTATGCTCACCTTTTGGGAAAATTGAAAGGATATTTTTGGCTAAGGACAGGTAAAAAATCAATACAACTACAATACTCCCTTGTCCCTTGAGTCAAATCTAGAAGTACTAGAACCCTTTGTCCTTAATTTTTTCTAGATCTACCGGAGTATGCAAAGGATTTGCATTTGTTACATATGCCAGTCGAGAAACAGCATCCCGTGCCCTCCGTGGACTGAACGGTTATGGATATGACCATTTGATTCTTAATGTTGAATGGTCTAAACCAGCTAATAATTAAAGTAAATAGCTTATAGCAGATCCCAGATCTTTATCTTACATTTTAATATTCCATTTAATGAATTTTTTTTGTCTTTAAGTCTATAACTATACTATAATAATAAAAATTGATTTAACAATATAATCTGTAGAAACTCAGCAAGGAATGCATCATTGCACTCAACTTGTAACAAAAACATTTCATTAATTAATTAATTAAGTAGACATTAGCGCAATTCGCAAGTTGCACAGCGATAACAAATATCATCTCGAAAAACCCTCTGTATATAAAATTTATATTTAAGTGTCGGAATCAGGTAATTAATACAAACTATACTAATAGTAATACCACAGTCAGTCAAACTTCTCATATTCGGATTGAAATTAACGCTAATTTGTAAATTGTAAATCAGGTATAAAATTCTAAGACTTCTACTTTGTACTTTGTAATGAGAAAAAAAAGATAAGATTAACGTTAAGACAAGAGGGTAAAACCATGACTGTAAAATCTGCTTTGGGAATCAACAAACAGGAGCTTATTAAGTTCAGAAGAATTACAGCTTTAGTAGCTTAAAACAATTCTTAAAAAATTAGTCGTCGTAGACCAGAGAAAGCGTTGAAACTAATATAATTGTAATACAATAATCCAAAGAATTTTATAAGTCAGGTAACTAAGAACATTTGATTGGATAAGAAGTTACGATTTAAAATTCATTAACTAAAGTAATATAGAATTGATTACCGGAAGGCCTTTGCGGATGGAAGTTTGAAGTGGATATGATTGAAGGAAACAGGTAATTTATTAGAGATCTTCCTCACGAAACTCTTCACCATCTCCAAAATCATCTTGCTCTGGATCCCAGTCTGGGTTTAACTGTTTGTAGTAATTACGGAGGAGACGGCCATTGTTACGAAAGGATCTAAGAGCACTATTTTTATGGAAATAAAAAAATTATGGCAACTCAAACTGTATCAGAAAATTGTATATATACTTACGTGAACATCGACTCGGCTAAATCCACACCAAATTGGTTTTGAATGCCACGAACATGAAGAGCTAAACGGATGTCTCTTGCAATGTTTGTTAAAAAATTACCAGAAACCTATAAAAAGATTTACAAAATTTGGTTATCTATCATTACAGATTACAAGAATACAATTAGGAATATTTTCCTCATTCACTCATTCTTACCCGAACATTTAAACGACCTTGTGAATCTTGATTTTGACTTAAGAGTTGTTCTTGTGTGAATGTTTCTGTTAATTTTGGTACATAATTATCACGTTCACTGTCCATTGGGGACAATCCAACCAAGGGTGCTTGTGGAATTCGAACTGGAGTTCCACCTACTCCAGCTTCCAAAACAGTACGACAACTAATTGGAATTTCATTCTCCGTTTTCATTCGTTTCTGAAAATGAATAAGCAATAAGAAAATCTTAATTAGGCTTTCAGAACCAAATGAACTTTTCAAAGGATTTCTTACAAGAGTCGATTGGAATTTCTTCTGCTTTTGGTTCTTTTTGGTACGTTTACGATTCTTGCCGTTACTTCCACTCTCAGCTCCAGTCTGGTCATTAGTACAATCCCGAGCTGGGCATTTACAAACTTTAATTCTGAACGATTCCCGACCTACAGTCTTGTTATTCCTAAATAAAAAGAACAGAAAAGATAATCAAGATATAATTAGAGACGCCGTGTTTTTAATGCTAAGGAATCTCCTTCTTACGCATCTCGAAGGACAAAGAGCAGAACTAATTCTCTTCGATTAATTCCATTTCTACTTTTGCAGGAACTTAAACAGTTAAACTTGTAGTTAACTTTGAAATCATGATCTCCTTCCTGTGAAGAAAATCCAAAGTAATGACAAAAAAATATGTAGATGCATCAAAATCAAATTGTAACAGTTACTATAAGTAAACTTACAGCTGGCTTTCTCAAGGGGACAGAAGTATAATACTCTCCAGTTGAAGCTTTAAATTTATGCTCTGCTTTTGGGTCACAGCAAGTGAGAACATACGCTGCCAATTCTGCAAGAACAAAAATCAATGATTGATAAAGAAACTATTGGAGAAAATTTGAATGAGAATTTTTACTTACCCCTGATCTTTGCTCCCTTATCCCCTTCCTCTTTAGTATCAAGATCTCCATCCAGATCGATCTTACATCTTTCCACTGGTTTGGCAATATGAATCATATCTTTGTAATATAATGTGGCATCAACATGAAGAGCACGAACTGGAGCCTCTTTAAAGTCCACCATAATTGCAAACATGATTTCCGTTGAATTATTGCAATAAATCTTATTTTCCTCAGCCCAATAAACACATTTTTTCCCTGCCTTCTCAACTGGTTCTACTTTGAAATCATAATCTCCAGGAAACTTAGTAAATGTAGGTAAATTACCAGAAGTATTTTGACTCTGGCTTTCTCCAGTAGAATTATTGCTAATGATGGATGTATTGAAAAGATCATGATCTTGAAGAATGAATTCTTGATCATGAGGTTGGGATAATTCCAGCTCTTCACCTTGCTCCTCAACATGCACATACTGGAAATTGGTATTGGGTTGAGAAGGACCATATCCATTTGAATTGGCTAAAGTAAGAGTTCCTCCGCCTGGAGTTTGAAGATTTCCAGTTGTAAGGAATCGAACAGTTTGTGTATTATGACCATGACCAAGGCCGTCATTGTTAGCCGGATCAAGGTATGCCAGATGATACGTAGGTTCGACACCCATTGCCTGGGTTGAGCCACCATTAAATTCTTCTGTTTTGAGCCCTTGGACGCTGTAACAAGTGAACAATAAATGATTGTAGATTTTCGAGTAGAGTCGAGTTTGTAATCGTTCGAGTTATAGTTTGACCCTTGACTTACTTTTCTTCCTCTCCACCAATACCAAAATTCCCACTTGCATTCCGTGAGTCTAGCAACGGAACTAAAGTTGGAGTCAATTGTTCTTCCTCTTGTGATGAATTGAAATTTGGAAAAGTTAAGGAATTTGATAACAAATTTTGATCTGACAATGAATTTTGTGAGTCAGAGGGTCCAAGTCCGAATTCCCCAAGGCCAATTCCTCCCATATCCATAAAATCTCCTCCAAAATGACCATCATATGCGTGTTTTTGAGAATCCATTGTTTAAGTAGCTATAATTGACAGGAGTTACCAGCCACCAGTAGTAAGAAGAGCCACAGGTCACAGGTAGGCGTAGGCACAGCTCCAGGTAGAACTGCCAGAACCTAGTAATTAACAAAATCAAATCAATTTGCAATTGCAATTTGGATGACTCAAATGACCTTGGAATGCAGTTAGAATAGCGAATAGCCTACCTTATGATATGAGCTACTATAAATGGTTCTTTGAGTTAGCCTTGACCTTGAAATTAACCTTGAGTTTTTTGTGGATATTTTTTTATCCTGCTCACCTGTTTAGAGTTGTGTCTGTGTCTGTCCAAGTCCAGGGGATTTTAAGTGTGACCTGAGCTGACCGACCGATCGATTGACCACTGACTGACTAACTGGTTCAAAATCACGAGAGAAACAAACTAACACGTGTGTGTTTTAAAATACTACTCAATTCAAAGCTATTCTTCTATGCGGTTTAGTAAAATAGTACAGAGGAGAAAAAGCCCGGAATTTTCTTATGTTGGATAAAAGAAGAACAAGATGAAACAGAACATAACAAAACAGAAGAAGCGTCTTCTTTTCTTATTCTTATGCACTTTCCGAGCCCTCTTTTCCTTGAGGAACAAATAATGTTTCTATTTGTATTTGTCGACTAAATGTCGTTTTTATTGTCTTAAACATTTATTAGTTCATTCATGCTCATTGTGCTTGTGTTCCAACTCCAAGATGCACGCTAGGACGCTGCCTAATGTAATCAAATGTATTAAAGATGATTATAATTATGAGAAGGACTCAAGGCAAGGGCTTTGCAAGTGCAATTTCAGATTAATTGACTCCAAATCTAAACTATTCCTTCAGTCGTTCCTCAGTAAACCAAACTCAAAGTTTTCGAATCAAGTTGAATCAACTTGGGTCATCGGGCTGCTATTGCTTTATAACTTGAAAATGAGTCATATTTGCAATTTCTAAAATGCGGAATTCAGATTCCGTACTTTAAGGGGCTGATTCATAAATTGATATTTTTGTTTAAGGCAAGGCTGGAAAAAATGTTTTTTTTTTTAAATCCAAGATTCACCCAAATTTTCCGAAATTTATGGATTTCCATGTTTTCCGTTACGTTAGGCGAACCCGAGTTGGCCGGAGTAGAATTCTCGTAGGACCGCAGGAGTAGAATTCTCGTAGGACCGGAGTTGAATCAAAATTACCGTTTCGTTACTTAAGTTGAATCGTAGAAAGAAATTGAATCGTAAGGCCGGGATAGAATGCCCGTAAACCCGGAGTTGCATCAAAACTACCGTAAAACCGGAGTTGAATCGAAATTACCGTTCCGTTACTTGAAAAAGTTGAATCGTAGAAAAAAATTGAATCGTAAGGCCGGAGTACAATTCCCGTAGGACCTGAGTTAAATCGAAATTCCCGTAGGACCGAAGTTAAATCGAAATTCCCGTAGAACCGAGGTTGAATCGAAATTACCGTTTCGTTACTTGAAAAAGTTGAATCGTAAGTAGAGGTGAAAATGGTTCGACTTTTCTCGAACCAAACCGCCCAGTTAAAAAAATTTCTGACAGTAAAATCACCAAACCAACCACGAATTCATCAGGCTCAGACCAAACCAGCCATTAGGGTCGTGGTTTGGTTTGGTTCG
>JAQGCY010001146.1:0-11806 GCA_034700645.1 Xenylla mediterranea
AACATTGAGCAAACGAATGGCATTTTCCGATTAATTGGAGCACAACAAAAGACATAACGGGCTCGTAAGGGAAGGGGGACATGTTGTATCATGTCAGCTAAAAATTTAAAATCATCCACATTACACATAAAATAAAGGGAATCATCTACTGTACAAAGGCTAACAAAAATATCCATTAAGTTTGATAGGGTTGCACTTGGTAATTGATAAGCATACATTTCAATTTGATCTGCAGTTGGATGGAGACCAGCCTTTTTCAAGTCTTCAGGAGTTTGTCCTAATAATCGGGTAAGTGTTGGTAGATCTTCGGGTTTAAATGTTGTTACTGAGCCAGTTTCAAATTGAGTTCCATAACGCCCAGCTCTACCAGCAATTTGTAAGGCTTGTGAATTTGAAATTACATCCATTTCTCGTTCACCTTTCTCATTCATGACTGGTTTAATAATTGAATAAAAGATAACACGTCGAATACTAAGATTGAGTCCCATTCCAATAGCATCTGTTGCAACTAGGATTTTACATGGATTATTTGGATCATTAAATTTGGATGCTTGAGCTAATTTAGTTCCTGGGGGCAAACCACCATAAATAACAGCAACTTCATGTCCTTTCTTCTCAATTTGTCGAGATACCGAGTAAATGTCATTTTTACTAAAACAAACAATGCAATCTCCAGCACGGATATTATCCAGGGTCCCCAAGGCTCGTTTCTCAATATCCAAATCCGTAAGTCGTTTGTATTTAAATACTTCAACTTCTTCTCCCGTTGTAATTAAAATGCTTTTAATAAGTTCAATAGCACCCGGCTCTCCACATAAATGAACTTCATCGGCCACAACTCCGAGAAGAGCACGGGTCCATGCCCAACCTCTCTGTGGATCACGTAACATTTGGATTTCATCAATAACACCAACTTCATCTGTCCATAACAAATAAAGAAATAGTCAAGGTTTGATCTAATACGGTCTTTGCAAACCTTAACAACTTACATGGTGTATTGCAAGATGTCATTTCAACCGTACATGCAACATGGTTAGATGGAGTTTTACCATCTGGATGTGCAAATAATCTTTCTTCTCCAGTTACTAAATCACAAGGTGTACCCTGGAAATGTATATAAAATTCACCAATTAATATTAAATCCTTTATTGCTTGTGTAATATCAATATGTGGCTTTATTTACCCCTTCATTTGCTTTATGATAAACTTCAGATGCTAATAATTTAAGTGGACCACAATAAACCCCGGACTTTGAGCTCATAAATTTCTGGAGTGCTTGATAAGTTTTCCCACTATTTGTTGGTCCAGCATGAAAAATTACTTTACGAATAATTTGTCGAGCTTCAGGATACCTTTAGAATGAAAATTGAAATAGAAAAATCAAAGCTTATTTTTTAATTTGCTAACTACTAATGTTACCAAATAGCTGGTGATCTAAGATCACTAATTTTCTTTAAATCATCCATACAATCCAAATGTGGGAATATTTGTTTGGCATGTTTCATAAAGTATGGAAACAGGTCATCCACATGTCCACCTCCATTAATAATGTCACTAAATATAATATGTAGATCCACTGGTAGATTTTCCGACTCTAAGCAAAATCTTCGAAAACTAATGAATGCTTGATGGAATAGGTAATCTAGACAAAACGAACAAAATAAAAATAAAGGACAATTATTAGTTATGCTCATTCTCAATCTTATTGTTTAGTATTATAATTTACAAATAGAAAAATACTGTGTAATTGGGTCATTACTATCAAGTCCAGCTTCAAGGCTAACTAATTTAATTTCACTTCGACGGAAGAACTTGTTAAGGATTTTAAGGATTTCATTTTTATTAAGTTTTCCACTGAGCTCAATCCCAACGTTAGGGACACCTGGACCACCGCCTGGCAGAGGTTTGACTGGAACTGGGATAAAGAGATGTGATGGAGACGAAGACTGAGATTGTGATTCCCCAGTGGCATTATTAGTTGTTGAGGATGACGATTGTTGGAGTAGGGTTTTCGAAATTGATAGGACATTGGACCGGGCACTACGCTTGGTATGACTGTGACCATGGCTATGACCAGGACCATTTGAATTAGTAGGACCACTACCACCCCCAGTCCCACCTCCACCACTGTTATTACGATTTGCAGTTAGTACGGGTTTACTCTTTGTACTAAAGTTATTATATGAGGATGGATATATGAGGATTTGGAGTAAGTTTAGTGATTTAGCAGCAGCCCCACTCCTTTGTCTACTTAATTGGAACATTTTAACGGGAACAACTTTCCGTATACGTTCATTCAATCAATTGACTTGAGTTTAGGTCATAATAAGCACATACATACACAATTGTAAATCCAAAGGTCAGGTCAGGTCAGATTCTGATTAGTATAATTGAAAAATTAAGCTACTGGAAATGAGAAGACAAAAGCACACACTTATTACTTACAGTTACACGTGGGAAAGTCATATTTAGATAGAATTTCATAGGAATTTCTTTTGAAAAGCTTTGGCTTGACTAAAGTTGAGCCAGAGCAAAGAAAAATCTCAAGTTTCAATTATTTAGAACAATACAATCAACAATGGATGAAAAAAAAATGCTTAAAAGATGCTAAATCAATCAATCACAATGATTCTTGATACTCATAATTAAGTACTTCAGATTGATCCAATTAATCAGCATGAAGCAGTAGCATAATTTAGAACTTTGGGCTCTGCATTATATATATGGGTACATTGCATTTGCAAAAGTTCAAATGCTTCGTTCAAATGTGTAATTAATGGCTTGGTTTCGTTCGTAATAATCTTAATCGTAAAGCTAAAGCTCCATCGGCAATTTCCAATCTTTAGAAAAGAACAGTATACAACAATACTTAAGTAGTTGGTCAAGAAAAATGGCTGAAGGGAAGCCATCAAATCAAAAAAATTTGAAGTCTCTGGAAGCCTTAAGAAAATAGTCACTCAGACCTCTTTAGAATTTATTTATACCATTTATACAAGTTGCTTTTGTAATTTAGTATGTATGCTAGATAAACAATCCTTAAACTCACCAAAGAAAATGTAATTATTTTTATTTTTTTGTAATAAACCATTTTTTGTTAGACTAAACTAGGTATATAACAAACGAGATGATGAAGAAACTAAAAGAAAATGCATTTTTTAAATAAGTAATTTGATTTGATTTGTTTAGTTTAATAGTACTTGTACTATATACTAAAGTATATTAATTTTTCATATTTATAGTAGTCGATGACGATGGAGGAAGAACAAGGAATTTTCATATAATAATGTAAATTTAATATTTATAAGTAATGTTGATTTGATTTGATACTTAAAATTTCAATGGATTTGATTTGATTCGGTGTAATGTAATGTAATGTAATTACGTATTTTTAATTGGTATAATATAATTGTAGGCACTTTTTCATTTGTTGTTTGAATATATTGAACAATTTTTTTTGAGGTTTCTTGTTGCTATTTTGTGTCTAGATTAGAAAATTCGAGATAAAGTGAAAATAAACCAAAAAAAATTGATGAGAAGAAATTAATTAAATGCATTTTTTGTAAAGGTACTATTGAATGAATAATAATATGTGTAATCATATTCATACCAAAAACAAATGAAAGAACATTTGAAAAGTTATTTATAATTATAAAATAAAAATACCATCTAATTGAAAAATGCAATTATTTGTAATTTGTATATTATATCATCTAAAGTAGTAGTAGTTTCGCTTTTTCCTTTTATAACTTATTATAATATTTTATGTTAGTAAATCACTAGCTTAGATTCTTTGGATATTTTGCTTTTCTACGCTTACTTTTTTCTTATCATTACATTTCTTGGTACATTGAGACACGAAATGTAAAGACCGTAAATTAATTAATTATAAATCTTTATAATTTGTTTTTGTATTATTATTTATTAGTAGTTCTACGTTTATTTTTTTTTCACGTTAATCAATGCGAACGAACGAATATAAACGGATTACTTTTATACGTGTGACGTGATGAAAACAAAACAAAAATTTCGACTCGATTGTAATTATTTTATAGTACACTAAGGCCTGGGGTTTTTTTTTGTTTGTTTTATATTTCTAAATTTAAAATGAATTGTTATCTTCATTTTTCCGTGTAATTGAACTATATAATTTTGATGTCGAGGACGAAGTAATAACGAGCCTAAATGGATAAGTATTGAGGATTTGTAGTACAAAGGGAAGGAGATATTTAAATGCTGTTTTAATTGGATTTTCTTCATTAGTCATTATCAGACTCAGCTTCACTAGAGTAGCATGTTGTAGTTCCAGGAGGACGTAGGAATGGACCATTATTCAGTTGTCTGCAAAACAAAAAACTTATTCATTCAATACGTACAACAATTTGGTTTCATTTTCATAATCTTATCAAGGCTCACCCTAAACGTCGATAATTATTTAACCATTCTTCTATCATTTGACCAACAAGAACGGGTAATTTTTGAACCTGTTGACAAGCTACCATAACCCCAGTCTCAGTAAATCTTACATCTAACCATTGATTCATAATTAATTCTTCTTTCCCAATCTGTATCAAAAGACACATGAAGGTTGTAAGGGTTTGATATAATGAAGTATCATAAAATATAACAGCTTATTTTTAATACCTCAGACTGCAGAAGAAAATGAATGGGTAAGAGATTTCCGTCAACTGAGGTAAGTGGGAGATAGGAGCATCGTGAATTAATATCGTCTGGAACTAATTGTGCCGCAGTTCCAACTGTACTCATTGGATCGCAGTCTGGATCCATTGTAATTAAGGCTGAAAAATGGCCACGAGTATAACCAAGGGCAATGGGAGACTTCCAACAAAAACCAGGTTCCCAAAAGAATGGCAGGTACAATCCTACAGTCCCCAAATAGTAAAATCAAATATTATAAACTTATAAATCAATAGTAACTAAAAATAAAAACCTTTACCTTCATATCTAGCAAATCCAAGTGTTTCTCCTCTAAAGCTTTTGACATATTTGACGCCATAAACAATAATAGGACGACGTAGGATATGAGCTAGGGCAAAAATATGTAGCTGTTCCAAACTTGATCCAGGCTTACTAGCGATTGATAAAAGTTTTGCCCAGTCTGCAGCACACTGTGAATCATTCAAACTAAAATCCAATAAAGTTGCATGAAGTAACTCATTTTCTCTCCAACGCTGATAAAATCTAGAAATAGAAAATTTGATTCTGAATAGGTGTCGAAAACATAGTGTATTATATTTTGCAGACAAAGATTTCAACTTACAAAGTAGCACAATCTTGAAGTGATTCTGAGAGAGCTTGTCTCAATCCATTTTCACGATCAAATATTCCCCATGTAGCTTGTAAAACTGAGTCCAGAAGACAATCTCCAGCAGATCGATTCCAAAGGGCATACAATCGTGAGTTCAATTGATCCACAACTTCTGGTGACCAATTAATAATCTGGCCATCGTCTAACTCCTTTTGTACATCACGATCCAGGAGCTCATCAAATAAAGTTTCTTGGATTTCAGCTTGATAGTCTTCAATTTCTACAAGGTTTAGAATATTTACATGTCAAACTTTCTGTAGAGTTGTCTTTCTGATACGTGCATTTATACATTACCTGATGGCAAAGTAAAAGTGGCTAATTCTGCAGCATAATAACACCTAAAATGTCCTTTCCGTTGACGTAGACATGAGAGAAAATGTCGTCGAATTTCCATTGCTAAATCTGGAGCAGCAAAGGCTGGAACTCTTTTTACTACGGGTGGTGTGCCTTCAACTTGGGAAAGAAGAGTAGCTAGAAGATTTTCTTGATGAAATCTTAAAGAATAAAAATGAAAAGAAGATTATATTAATTGAAGTTTTGCAATTGGATCTTCTTTTGATGATTACCGTAGTGCAAGATGAATGAGTGTTAATCCTACATCAAATGCAGAAGGTCGATTGAGTATAGCAACTTCAGTCTGTGTCAATTGACGTGAAGGATCACCGCCAGCGGCTAAATAAACTTCAACAGGACCAAGATTCCCGTCTACAACTCCACGGCAGGCTTCTAACCATCTACTGTCAATATCTCGACATCGCCCTGATTAATTGAAGATTACCATATTACTTTTCAGTTGAAAGTGAATCATTGAGAATGCTTCTTCAATTCAAACTTACGATTACTGGATGTAACATTAGAGAGTCGATTATTTCCGCTTAGGTCAGCTCTGTTATTTCCCATCATCATTCCTAACCGATCTGTTTCTTCTTGACTGCCAATAGGACTATTTCCGCCTCCACTCCCGAGACTTGGACTACGTCTACCCCTTGGTGTAAGACACATCACACATTTTGTTGCTCGAGGCCAATTATCATAAGTACAGAGCAAACAAGACCATTTGTCAGTTCCAGGAGAGTCGAGAGCTGTTACTGTACCCCCGCTTCCACTACCCGTTGAACAAAGGCGATTGAGATTAATAGTAGTAGCTGCCGTGGTTGAGTTATTACTCATAGCACCAATTCCATCAGAATGAAGACGATGGAGGGAATTAGTTGAACGATTGTTTAAGGGAAATGGACCGGCATGTCCAGGATTTTCATAATAGTCTAAGATTCGTTCAGAAGTAATAGTAGTTGTAGTTGGACAGGTATTAGTAATTGTTGTAACTGTAACATTAGCAGGCCCAAGAGCTCCCCCTTGTTCTGATGCTTCATTTTCACCAATTTTGAGATCACCAAATATTTCATTAAGACTATCACGACTTCGGGGTGACTCACATTGAATGCAACGAAGGGATTTGGGCCAATTAAGATAAGTACACCGTGTGCAAGACCATTTTTTAGAAGAGCCTTCACTACATGATGATGAGTAAATATTTTCCATTTCCTCAGCGTAACCGTAGCGTAGTGTTAGAGTAGAGTTGGTTTTAGAGGTGATGCTTGTTATTGGTCCCAATTAATTGAGTTTCTATTCTTATAATTGTGGAGAAGTTCTGTATGGTTTAAAGCTATAGTTAAAGTTGGTTTTTTAGCTTGTATAAAGTTTTCGTTCAGCTTCTTCATTAAGAATGTTCATAAAAGTATAGAGATTAAATTGATGAGTACGTGGTGTAGCATATAGTTGATTTGATTGAATTGATGAAGAGATCTTTAGAAAAATACAGGTATATTACTATTTATTATGTTGATTAGATGAAATGGAACAAAGGAAGGTATTTATTGGATTCTATATTGTTGATTGTTGTTGTTGGATTTTTTTTTGACTAAGAACTGACCCCAGGGAGATGGAAATTTAGGGTACAGTTCTTTGTCATCAATTGAAAGTTTTGTATCTTTTCATTGGTTAAGTTTAGGGTAGGTTATGATTGTAACCTAGAATTGTAGAATTTTAAGATGGAGGAGACTCAAGTGAAGCTGAAGGCAATTCCTTACAACAATGGAATCTAGAAAAAATACATGAATTGCAACAATTAATCATTATGCAAATTGCAAATGCAACATAATACAGTATCTTAATCTTAACATATTTTTCTTATCTTACCTCAGAAATCAATCTAAAATTGACGAAGGTTTCTTCGTTTTTCGTATCCAATATTTTATAATTTGATTCCAAATTTTCAACTTTTATAGGAGTTTAAACTTACGTAACTCGACCCGAAAACACTAATTGAAACAAATTTTTACGATCCGTGTCCCGTATCCGTTCCGTAACTTGTAATTTTTTTCCCCAAAAAATTTCAATTAACCTAACAATTACTCAACTAAACTCAATTCATTCGGATTCGGTTAAAGAAGGTAACGTTACCTTTAACGTGAGCGTAACGTAACGTAACGTAACGAAAGGAAACAAATAAGCTGAGATTGAGACTGAGAGCGAGTAAAGTGGAGCGCTAGAGCTAGAGGTATTTAGAGCTAGAAATTGAATTATTTATTAAAAAATGCTGCAGCTTTTTTTTAAAAAACAAAACAAAATGAGAACAAGACAAGCGAGTGAGTGAGTGAATAGTAGGAAAAACTTACTTTTTAGCTACGAAAATATTACGATACGAATTACGATTACGAATATTAGAATTTTAGCATTATTTAGCAAGAGAAGATCTATGTACTCTTTAGAGAGTGAGAAAAAAAAATCTCTCAAGGATATTTGCAACTATGTTAGAGTTAGAATAGAATAGAATAGAATGCTAAAATGTCCCATCTCATTATTCTGCATTATGTTTTTTTTTTTTTTTGCTCATTTTTTCCTTCCTTTACTTACTTTACTTTGTACTTACTGACTTATCTATCGTTTTTCCTTACTTTTAGTTATGTTTAATGTTATGTTATGTTATGTTTTTGCAAAAAAAAAATCCTTCGTATTGTATTGTATTGTATTGTATTTTAGCATAAAATTGCATTAGCTTCGTTCATTTTCATCCAATCAAAGGAAAAAAAATGCTTTTTTTGCATTGCCAATTGCTTTGCTTTTGCCTTGGACGCATATAAAAAGATTTTTACAAACTACAAATACAAAATAATACAAAGATTTTTATTTGTGCCAAAGCCAAAAACGGAAAGGGGCCAAAACGCGTGTCTAAAACATTCATCCAAACTAAACTACTCACCACACACACACACAGTTAGTGTAAAATGTATACTTAATACATTAGAATTACAGTCTAGAACTACTGATCCAAATCAACCAATAAAATTATGTTTTTCATTAGATACTGATTTAACTACGAAAAATTCCTACACAGGTTCTGTAGAAATTGTTTTGGATTAGAATTTAGATTAGATGAAGTGTCTAACCCAACCACAAAATTTTGTTTTTGGTTAGGTTATATGAAGTGTCTAACCCAATCTCAAAAGAAATTTTAACAGAGAAAGTTTAGTACTTAGCCCAATCTCAATTGTTTTAGCTAGTTTAGGTAAAGTGTCTAACTAATGTTGAGCAAAATCAAGTATTGAGACGGCCCGACCTGGTTCGGCCTGTAATAAAAAATCAGAATAAAAGCCCGGCTTGGTCCAAGCCTGATCAAAAAAAAATATTAAAAGCCCGATCCGGCCCTGCCCGATTATTTTTATATTTAAAAAGCCCAGCCCGAGCCGGTCCATTAATCATTTTTGTGCAGAAAATTCTATTAAACTAACGCTTTTCTTTGCGTTTTACTTCTTGAATTATCTATTATTGTATAAATATCCTTGAACAATGCATGTGAAGCTGAAGGAGTATAAAGAAAGCTAATTGAATGTGTACCTATTTTCTACGAAAAAAAAAAACAAATCACGATTAATTTCGGGCGTTATAGGGTCAGTTTTGGCTTTTCGTTTTTGGCCCGGCTTGGTTGAGGACTACGAAAAAAAAGTCCGTATTTCTAAATTGCATTTTTGAGGACAAGTCCCTTTTAGGGTTCAAGCCAAGACTGAAGTTTGAGTCTACTACAACTACTACAGGGCAATGGCATTTGGCATTGTATATTTCATAACTTTCCCTTAAGTAACACTGTGTACATTCATAGTTAGTTTGAAGAATACGAATAGTACAGAATGAACTTGGATTATTATATTGGGATCAGAATCAGATGTTTTTTGTTTACTGTTAGCATGTCCATGTGTACCATTGATATAAGGAACAGTAGGGACTTAAGGGCTTTGGTTCCTTGGTCTTTTGGACGGGACTTGGTACATTAGGACCCTTGACATTTAATGAACCTGAGTACACTATGCCTCATTCCCAATGAATCAAAATCATGCATAAGTAAGTATAAGTACAAGGATATAGATATAGAAATTGTAGCAGGAGCAGAAATAGTATTTCTAGTAGTTGTCTGGTCTGGGCTTGGCTTGGCTGGCATTGAAGAAAATAGATTCTAAGATCTAGAATAACTTGCTAGAAGAACTCAGCGAATAATAGCAAATAGCACGTAAAATGAATGGAAATGGGAATAGATTACGACTAGGAGTCTGTGTGTGTCTGACTGACCCTAAGAAAAAAGTTTCATGAAATAATTTGGTCAGACGAGAGTATAGTTTTAGAAGAAGTCCGTCTTATCAATTAGTTAGTAGTTGTCTTGTGCCCTTGAACTATTTAACTGGATTAGGCTAGTAGCATAGTATTAGAAGGAGGCTTATTTATGATTTCTCAGCCATTTATAGGTATATCTTTGCAATTTTAATCGAAAAAAAAATTATGTATATGACAAAGACAATCCAATTGCATTTCATTTTCAACTTTGTACGTTTGCTTTGCTTGCAGGAAACTTTAAGAAGTTAATGACAAGTTAAGGAAGATCTGGACTGGCACTAGACGGACTCTTGCCATTAGAATCTCAAATTATTATTAAGAACAAGATTAAGCACAAACACACACCTGTCCAGTATAACTTCTGTTTTTCTGTTCCTACTTGATTAATAATCCGAAATGGCATTGGAAAAACGTATAAATATTGATGAACCCCGTTGGGATCAAAGTACATATATGGGAAGAGCCAAACATTTCTTTGTTATAACAAATCCTCTCAATCTTTTCTGTACTTCAACAGAATTAGATCATGCTAAAGATATTGTTACTCGATACAGGTAGATTTAATTATTAAAGCATGGATTGGAAATCCAAATACATTTGCTCATGATGTCATTTTTTTATAATCAATGTAATTTTTGTTGTTATTAATAGACGTGGTGAAAACATTCCGAATCTCACGGAAGATGATTTATGGAAAGCTAAATCTGTTTATGACTCTTCCTTTCATCCAGATACTGGGGAAAAAATGGTACTTATTGGACGAATGTCAGCTCAAGTCCCTATGAATATGACAATAACAGGATGTATGTTAACATTTTATAAGTAAGGAAAGAACCTGAATTTTATAAATGGCATCAGTTTCTAATTTTAACTTTTCTTTAATCTCAGGTCAACACAAGCAGTAATATTTTGGCAATGGTTCAATCAGTCCTTTAATGCCGTTGTCAATTATACAAATCGAAGTGGGGATTCGCCAATTAGCGTACAGTAAGTTAGTAAGGGTTTATGGAAGTCGGACTTTATGTATCATTCAATAATTTCTACAATTTCTTATTTTTTAAATAGACAATTAGCAACCTCTTATGTCCTTGCTACGGGTGGGGCATTGGGAACTGCAATTGGGCTCAATAGTCTAGTCAAAGTGAGTATGAAGTAAAGTTCAAGTCTGAGAAGAAAAATATACTGATATCACATTTCTAAATTATAGAAAGCCCCACCACTCATTGGTCGTTGGGTTCCATTTGCTGCTGTAGCTGCTGCAAATTGTGTTAACATTCCAATGATGAGGATGAAGTAAGTTGTTAATTTTAATAATGTATTATATTTCTTCCAAAAGCCTTCATAAGCTTCCCGAAACAATCCAATTCCTTTCAAGTATTTTGTAGTAAATTATCTCAGTATTATGATTAATGGGAAAACTTTGATAGAGAATTATCAGGAGGTATTCCAGTTGTGGATGGAAATGGAAATCGAATTGGTGATTCGAAAAAGGCTGCCCAAGTTGGAATATTATCTGTTGTCCTGAGCAGAATCCTAATGGCATCACCTGGAATGAGTACATAACATTGTTTTTACTTTAAATTTTTAAACATTTATATAATCTTTGCCTATGGTGGTACGCAATTTGGGATATTTGCTTATTGGGGTTTCTTTGTTGTCATTATTGGTGTTTTTCGGTTCTATTTTTATGTGTACTTTTTATAGAGAACTACGAGAGGGAATTGTAGTGACGGACGCTAATGGGAATCGCTTGGGTAATTCAGTGGAAGCCGCTCGGTCAGGCATAACTCAAGTTGTCCTATCTAGAATTGGCAT
>JAQGCY010001147.1:0-11797 GCA_034700645.1 Xenylla mediterranea
TAGTAATCACAACTTTGGTTTGGATGAATTGGTAATTTACATTGTGTACACCAGACATGTTGGCACCGAGTACATTGAATTGTTGGGATTTTTGGATCAGATCCATTTGTTGCGGATTCATAGATTGTACAAATAGTATCACATCCAGGAGATGGACACCACATCAATTGTGAATTTGTTTCAACTTCTGTGAATTTCATAATTTACCAATGTTTTATAATTACTCCGACATTTAACAAAAAGTTACCAAAAAGACTTACCTTTATATAATCGAAACTTATGATGCTTTTCCAAAAGTTGAGAAGAGACAATGGTTGAAATTTCACTGAGTGAAAGTACACCTTGTTTTTCACATGTTGCATCAGGACAAGCAATATCCGTAGCTCCTTCTCCAATTTCAAAAGTTACATACGCTTCCACACACTGGAAATGACATGAAAATAGAAATAATGCTTTTGTTATTTTGTATATTTAATACTTGTGACCTTATAAAAGTTTTTTGCTTATGTAAACTATACGTTGTACTCATTTATTTATTCAAAAATAAATGACGTTCTCATGTAACCTTATCTCCAATGTTCTCATTTATTTTTTTTTTATTTTTTGAAATGGAAATTAAAATCTTGAAACAAAAGAAGGTTCATTTTCTATGACCTAAAATATTATGGATTATCTAATCAAGCAGAACCCAACTGTTTTTCTTATGCTTTTTGTTTTTTGGAATTCTGTACAAAGGTTGTTACTAAGTTTGGTTATATCTAGAAATAAACTAAAGCAACAAGTAACAGACAAAGGACTAAACTAACTGGATAAATCTAATCATGAAAAGACACAGCCATGATGTGCTGTATGTATAACGATGGTCTTGAAAAAATGTCTGGCCATTTCATTTTCATTTCCTTCTTTGTAATTATTATCTCACATTGCAACTTGTCTGCAGTGCAATTTCTAGTTTACGTAAGTTGGTTGGTACTTTATTTTTGGAAATGCAAGACAAAAGAAGTATGAAAAGGAAGCCCTAGAATTAGCTTGTAGATGCGATGATTAGTTTCCGGTAGAATAGATTGGATGCTAAGTAATTTCTTTGCGTAGGTTGTCCCTTGATGTAATGTAGCAAAAAGACAAAAGCTCTGTGTTCTTTTCTTAATAAATTTTACTTACGTCTTTACAGTATCGACAGGAACAGGCTTCAATTTGGAGTGTCTCTCTCCATTTGATACTTGACAAACAAAGACGACACTGAATCAGTTCTTCAGGTCTACCAGACCCAGCTTCAAATCCTCCCCCATACGCAAACCCACCCTCATCATCATCACTCTGAACTGAGGTTACACTTGAGGTCCGAGTCATGGTCATATTCATATTTGAGGAATGTAGATGAGATTTAAGTGAACCATTTCTTCGGAGTCGATTCATTGGAGTTAATGGTGGTGGTTGACAATTGCAATTACAATTGCAAACAACAAGTGAACTATGACTACCGGTTGTACCTCCGTTAGTCTGATGCTGCATCGTTGTTGCAGTTCCAGGACAGGGATTGTTAATTTGACTAGAATGATTTCCAGAACTTGATCCAAGCTTAAATCCGCTAAATAATTTTGTTGTTGTTTTAGACGAGGAATGCAGTATACTATTTAGAGCTGATGAGCTTGTAGATAAAATACGATCTTTCATTCCTTTACAAATTTTACTGCTAGTTGTTGTTGCTGTAGGTGTACTTGTCAGGGCTAAAACAGTTTCACATTTTCTCATAGATGATCTAGCTGGAGAATTGGTATTGGTGAAATTATGCTGTGGAGTTACTGGATGACTTTTAGACTGGAGAGCAGTATGATTTGGACTAGAAGAAGAGGATGGTGCTGAGGATCCAGGTAGAGAAAATAAACTATGGGAATTTGAAGAACTTTGCTTTCCTAGAATTGAGGATGAACCAATATTAAAGTCATGGATTTGGAATGATGATGGCTCATCTTCTGGAGAAGTTGGCGATGATTGTGATTGTGTTCCTTGTTCTTGGCCCTTATCTTTATCATTTGAACTCTTTGAACCATTGCCTTGCTGTGCTTGCTTTAAATCATTCCTAGATCTTGATCTGCTCAAAAGAGACTTTAAATTTGTTGGCATTTTGAATGGATGGAATGGCTATAAGAAACTTTAGTTATTGTTTCCTTTTGTTCTGTTTTCTGGATATACACAATGGAGAGAGAAAGTTATAGTCAACCAAATTGTACTCAAGTTTTTTGAAGAACAATCACAAATCACTAACAACAGTAGTGTAAGAAATAGTTTTTTGATAGTTTTCCAAAAGACGATTTTCAGGTTCTTCGATTTTTTAAGATGTTCTTAAAAAACTTAGCAATTCTATTTCTTTGGACCAATAATAAGTTTATGGAAATTCTCAGTTGCTAAGTTTATAAGCGGATACTGTGTAATGTTAGGTTGTATCTGGATGGTCTTGGTATGTTTGTTTGGTAGGTAGGAATAGCAGGATTATTTGACTTGGTTGTTTTTCCCTAGAGACGTCAACGTCAACTGATTGTGAGCTTCTCCAGCTCCAAGCTCTTCATTCAAGCCTTGAACAGCTAACTGACTTTTATTTAGAAAAACTCCAACTTAAAAGGAGACAGAGCAGAACAGATCATTTTTCTCCAGTCAAGTCAGCTTCCAGAAACTACAGAAGCTTTAGATCAAGTCAAGTCAACTTAGTACTTCCCAAACCTAAAAAAGAGAGAATAACATGTAGAACAGATATGAAATATAACAACATATTCAAAACCCCAACTAACTGTAACTTCAACTTCCCAAAATCCAAGGACTTGAAAAATAAAGTAATAGGAGTAGAAATAGGAATAGAATATGAGTGAAAGCTCCTAATGCTTAGTGTTAGTACAAGTTCAATTTTATAGGCGGAGAAAGAAAGGGAAATGAACAGAGTAGAGCATGCAGACTTGCCATGCCGATGCAAGCAATGAAAGCCCTGAACTAAACGTAAACGTAGGTTCATTTCACGGTGAAAGCTTAGATTTCCAGGAAAAAAGAAAGAAAATAATAAAAAGGGCAAAGGAAAAGGAAAAATTATTGTATGGAAAACTGAATGAAGAAAAATAAAATGAAACTCTTGTAACATTTCCTTTCTTTCCATAATAATATATCAACTTATACTTTGTACTTAAATACTCCTGAACTGAACTGTGAGCTAAATTATAATAGAATTTAGAAGACATACAAAAATAAAATACAAAATACCTTTGCATTACCTTACCTTGCTTTTTTTCTTGTTTGAGTTTCCAAAGTTATTTATTCTTTACTTGAGGCAATCCTTGATCGTCTGAACTTTTGATGATAATATCGTAAGCGTAATAGGAATAAAAATCAAATCATGGGTAGGAACTTGACGTATATTATATTGATATTGCAAAATAAAAAATTTCGTTCGGTGAATAATGCCCTTTATCTGGAGTTTAGTCTCGGATCAATCTAAAAAACAGAAAATTGAGTTTGTAAGTTCAATACTCTATTTTTAAAACTTCTTAAAGCTACACCTTAAAAGTAATGTAATGTGCTAAAAACACTTTTTTGCTTGGTTTTGCATGTGCTAAAAACTATTTTCTTCCACTTTGTGTTTGCAGTGGAATAAAAACACAAAATCAACAGGTTACTTACATGTTCTTTTTTGTTTTACTAGATAATTATGTATAATGTACATACAATAGTGTACGTAAATGTAAACCAAAAAACAAGTAAAATTTAGCTGTGAAGCTTCCGGTTAGGATTGGAAACGTTATATTTATAATATATTATTTGATTTGCTATGTAAAAGCTAAGGAATGAATACAAACACAAGCCCACAGCCACAGTTAATAGTCAGATTTCAGACAGACAAACGTCAAAAATATTATATCATATAAATCAAATCAAGGTAGATGAACTATACTTCGTATATCACAACAGCTACGGACAGAGACGGAAGGAAGGAAAAAGAAGATGAGCTTAATTTAATGGGATTCTTTCTGTGTGATTGTGATTTTGATTGTTGAATGAAAAATTGTAAAGATTTTTAAGAACATTGCACTTTACTTTAGCTTTACATTATTGCATTCCATCACATTATACTGTACATCATTGTTGTATGTAACGCAGAAATACTAAACTACAACAGTGCACACACTTGTACATGTACATGTACATATATTGTTGTTACATTACGATTACATAACCAGAAACCGAGGAATATGTCTGTTGTCTGTGAAAGAAAATTTCTACGGTTTATTATTCCAAAATTTCCTTCTGGCTATGAAATGCTAATACTAATACATAAAGCAACGGTTTTGCTTCAACGATAAGAAATACCTATAAGAGCAGCGTTAAATCCATAAAAAATCTTGGACAATTACATTAAATTACAACTAACAAAAAATTGACATTTTACCTTTCCTATATGCAGACAGAAATACAAATTATGGAAAACAATTGTCAATTACAGTGACAGACAAATGAAATAAAGTTTTTGACTTTGATCCAAACTATCTATCTATATCTTCTAAACTCAACAACTAATTTCGTACTGAAGAAATAAACCTATTAAGATATCTTTGACTCCTTCTATTCTCAAAAAATGTTTCATGTTTTTGTATATATTCTGCGTGAATATAAGACGAATTGGAATTAGCAAAAGGAATTTGATTTTTACTTGTTAGACTGCATATTGCATAAATAAAGTATGTTTAATTTAATGTTTTATACATACAGAGTTCATGGTAAACAAGACAAGACTGACTTGACTATAGAGATACAGATTAGTACATACATAACATATACATTCCATTTAAGAATTAAGTATGAAGTTCGAAGGCCAATATGGATGGATGGATAGCGAGCCATAGGAATAGGACAGGCCAGAAAAATTGATGAAAAATCATCATCATCACTATCATCATATGAAAATGAAACATGAAATTAAAAATCATGCATAAAAACTAACAAGAACAACATAACATAAGGTGCGGATGGATGGATTGGATTGACGGGGTGGTGGTGGAGATTGTGATTGTACATATCAAAATGAACTCAAATTTGCATAAGATTAACTTGAAATATTTTTGTCTTGCCAGTTGCCAATGGCTGAGCTGTGTGTCCTAAGGGTCAAAAACTATGTAAAATGTAAATATACCTACATAAAAATATTAAATTACTATATTGGACACTCGAAATTCAATGGTCAGTTAATTTCTACATATTTCTGTACTAATCCATAGTTAAGAAATATCAAGAAAAAAGCAGTAATCGAATATCCCAAAACTACTGACATTGAAGATTGAACAACAACTTTAAAAACTACTTGTGTTTTTGTATTTCTGTCCTGTTTAAGCAAATGCAATGTAAAAATTTATATCGCTTGCAAAAAGGCTTAATTTCTTCACATTTTTATGTATGCTACATTAACTTTACCGTACAAACGAAAAATAATATGATGATGATGACCTATTGACATAAGAATCCAATTCAATCAAATCAAATTTTTTTACTTTACTTACTTACTTTACTTTATTTTATAGTCACGAAACGAAATTATTATTTCTATGATATACTAGTTTTTTTTATTTATTTAATGCATTGCAAAAATATCCAAACTCCAAAGTTTTTCCCAATACTACATGAACATAACAAATGTCAAAGTCAATTTTTTTTTATGTTTGATTTCTTGATTAAAAAACTGTTAAATCTAACGTAGTATTAAAGTAGGTATACTATTATTATTATACTGGGTTTTCGTGACAGGAATCAAGTAGTTAAGTTAATGGAGTTAAACTACAATACATACATGTAGATCCGGATTGTTCGAAATTTCACAAAAAACAACTACTATAACTATTAACTACTTACTTTAGTAATAGTAAAAGTCAACTAACCACACAATAATAAAAACCAAGCTTTAGTTTACATACAAACAAGTAACTGATTAACTGCAGATAAACCAGGTTTCCTTAATAAACTTTGTACTTGACTTAGGATTAGGAATCATCAGATTATGATTATTACTTTAAGAATTTTCCGATTCCAAATCAAAGGAAGGAAATATCAAATATATAGGACAATAGTATCTTTTTCTTTAGTTAGTCCTGTAAAATTTTGGTCTTTGGGTTTAGTTTACAACAACATTGTTCTTGATGAAGTTGAACTTTCGACTTCACGATGAGTATGGTGTACGATGGATGATGAGTAATTTTTTACTACCTATCTGTTTCTGTTATCTATCTTAATGGATTGGGAATTTGGGATTACGAAAAGATTTTTGTACAATTGTCATCTAATCCATTTTCTATATGAATCAATTTACATAAATAAACTAACTATTAACTATACATGGATTCACTCATCCCAACAAATAAACAGTTGGTAGTAAAAATTACTTGGCGAAATTGTTTAGTATCATATCATCACTCGTTTCTCTCATTAACAATTCTACTGTCTGTCTGCAAATCTTCTATTCTATCCTCATAACTGTACTTCAATCAAAAAAATGAATTGATGCCGAATCTGAATACTAAATCAGACAAAACTAAATTGAAAAAAAAAGTTTTTGCATTTGCATAATGTATGCGATATGCTTTGCTTAAAAATTTAAGTCAAGTCTGTGAATCAAGATCAAGGTAGACAAGGCAGAAGAATAAGGATTCTACCCAATTCAAAATTTATAAAAGTTGTATTTAAATAGGCTACTACGACTGCTAATTCGATAGATAAACAAAAGATGAATAGATACAATTACCAGAATTACTTGAAGTTCCACTAGTTCAATTCTGTTCCTTCTCAATGAACAAATTCAAACAAAAACAAAGAATTCTATTATTAGGAGTCATTTCATTGCCATTGATGCAGGCATATTTGATTAGTATTTATTTTCTCACTTAACGCTAAAACGAAAGATTTGCAAATGATTGCCAAAAAATCGAAATATGAGTACAAAGCCTAGTAAACCCAATACAGTTCCATAAATTAAACTAAACAAGGTCCCAAGGTTTTATTTTATTTTAGCATCACAAAATGTCTACTGGATAATGACAAGGAATTTGTATAACCTCGAAAAATGACATAACTTTGGATCAGTGAAAGAAATAATAATAAACAATTCTACGGATTCTAAGAATCTAGTATCAAAAAATCTTAATTTTATGCTTTGGTGCATTTGCTGACTCACCATCAATTTTAGTACAGAAAATGTAAAAGGAACAACAAAGCAAAATAACTAGAAGAACCAAATTTGAAATAATAAAGCACTTGAGAAATGTTTGATGAAATGAAAATCAAGACGACCTTGGTACAGATACAGAAACCCCAAAAAGAAATGGCAAGCCCATATTCTAGCCTAGCTTGCCCTTTTCTGTAAGGAAAAAGTCATAAATAATTCTTCTCAATTTGTAATGCATAAATTCTTATTAATTCAACTTCAAGAGAATAAGGATTGAGGATACCAATAAAATAAAACAAAATAAAACAAAGCAACGAGCATAAGTAATTGTAACGTGAGCCTTTGCTTGCGTGAGGGGAAACAATGTGTGCAAAATTAATTTTTACTTATAGACACTTCATATTATAAGTTGGTCTTGGTCAATTGGTAAAAAAAAACCACAAGGAACAAACGCAGGCAGTTAAATTCACGTTTTCAATTCATGATGATTATTGCTATTATTTTAAACCAGCGTGCCTGCTTATCATCTATTCCTATTGTTTTTCTGTACCAAACCAACAAATTAAGCAAAAGAAACTCAATAGAAGAAATGCGAAATGGCTTAATAACATGTATTTATTTTGCTTTAGCAAGAGTACTCTAGTACAATACCCAATTGATCAATTGAATATCAATATAAAATTTCACAACCTCAAATTATGTCGTTAGTAAATAAAACTAACTCAACTCAACCCCAAAATATTCCAATGAATAATCATAATGTTTCCATTAAATTCACGTGTTTATCTCATATATTTTCTATTTTTAGGAAATGAGGTTGGAGTTTGGAGTTTACATGGGAGCCTCTGCCTGCTATGTTCATAATTCATATTCATATTCATGTGCAAATTTTTGCTAATGATTGCTGATTGACAATAACCAGCAGCATGCATAGGAGGAAAATATAGACCACCAACAAAAACGAAACTCGAGCAGTAGGACATTCTATCTAGCAAAAACCACAGTATGAATTTTAGTTTTCATCTCCAGAGAAAAGCTTGCAAAAAAGAGAATAATACGGATAATGATGATGATGATGATAATCATAAAGCATGGACAAGAACCACTAGAACTCTTTCACTCTAGGAAAAGTTTTGTTACTGTTTTAGAAAGATAAAAATGGATATGCTACACTCCTCCGTAATTTATCTGGGTAGAAGTGCCCTCCTGGAGGTTGGGACTACTGGATCTTATACTATACGTGTACGTAGCAGGTATAATCAACAATACATTGTAATCAGCATCATCATTTTCTCCTAAAACTAGAACCCTTAACTAGGTCATCACAAAGCGGAGCAGAGCAGAGCATATTTAGTGTAGATTTTGCATGTGGAAATAAATGTGCTTTATGCATAAATAAATACATAATCATCCAACATTTTCCAATTATGAATTAGTACAACATAACATAACACAAAACAGTCACAAACTCACAATCCTTCATTTATTCCATTCATTCTATTGCTATTCCAAATCTAAATTCATGAATGAATTCCAAACTTAATTAGGAAATACGTATAGGAACGAATGAACCAAAACATAAAAGTAAATCTAGGAAAACTTAATTTCATGTTAAAGTGTTAAAGTTAAATTGAACAATACACACAATATATTACAAATTTACACATTTCTAAGAAAACAAGTAACCCCAAAAAGTTATGCTTGCCTTGAGCTCCATTATGACTCATATAAACTGCAAATGTAAAACCAAGCCACCCAAATATATTTACATAGTAAAAGTAATTGCAGACGACACTTTGGAATTTTAAATTAAGTGTTTTTTCCTTGATAATAACGATTGAGTAACTACTATAAATACTTGAAGATGAGGTTTTTATATTACCTTTTATATGCATAAATTTATTGCGTGCATTCTTCTAATGTAAGTATATAACAAGTTATTTTTAACTCGTAAAATTTGCGACAACTTTTACAATAATAGATATATTTAGAAATCAAATAAAAAAAATCAAGGTCGGATTTCATTTGTATTCGCTTTTTTTTGTATGCTAAATTGCTAAATGAAGATTTAATTGAATTCGTTATTATTTTCTTTTTGGGATCAAAACAACTTGATACTTGCTATGTTGGCTTACATGGCATATGGTTTGGTCAGTTATGTTACACGCACAGGCATAAACTATTTGCAATTGATATTACTAATACTATACATATAGAGAAAACTGCAATTACTAATCGACCCAATATACATACATGAATCCTTGTTTTTTTGCTTGTTCATCCATTTATTTACAAATGTCAAATATAGGAAATGTAATGTAAGTGGACAGGTATTATTATGTGCAAATTGAAATGAAAATTGATAAGCTAAACAAATGCAAACGCAAAGCCTAGTCAAAAATAAATACACCTACGTTCACTTATCAGTTTTGCTTTGCTTTGCTATTGTTTCTGCTGCTACTGGAAAAAGTAAACAAGTCGATGTCACTAATGTAATGTTGTGAACGTTGTTAGTTGTTATGATTAGATTCAGCATTTAATTCAGAGTAGACAAGACAATGCTGTTACTGGAGGAGTGTTTTTTTTTACTGGAGCTGGAAGGATAGATTTAGTAAGCCAAAGCCAAGGATGACAAAAATATATTATTATGCATGGCGTATTGTATTTGTAAGTATAATACTTTGTTTACAAGCTGGATCCCTGGATCATGATATGAATTTGCAAATTTAAAAAGACAGGGCAGAAATTATAATGTAGTTCATGAATTATTCCTGGTACGCTATTCTGAGTGCTCAGAATGTTTTACCCTGAAAGGGATTTTTTTTATTATTCCCTGAAGGAAAAAGAGGAAAGAGTTGCAAAATGCAAATAGCAATTAAAATATGTGAATCTTATTATCAAACTTTTATAGTAGTTCTTGTCTTAACTTTTGCAAATTAGTAAACAAAGTTAAGTTGGATAGAGTTGAAGCTAATAGTTTTAACTTTAAAAATAGTAAACAAATTGTGGATTTCTGATTCAATAAGGAATGCGTAGTATTTGCAAAAGATTATGCAACCAAATCATAGAAACTGATCATGATCATGCATCGTGAACTATTGATTCTGGTAATTGGATGGATGACAAATACATAATTTGAAACGACATAAAAGTTTTTGTTGTAAACAATTACAAACAAAAAAATGTTTTGCGCTGTCATTGTGCAAATTTAATTTAACCATACCCTAACTAAAAACAATTATCAAGTTCTATGCCCTTTAATTTATATCTCGGCTTTGCTTTTGTACATGGCAAATTAGAGAGATAATGACCTTTAGTTTAGAACTAAAGTTAAAACAAAGTTTGGCAATGACATCAGAACTGGAATTATACAACAACCATAACCAAAGATAGGACAATTTTTCCTATACTGTAGTGTAGTAAACATGATAAGAAAAGAAAGCATCGAGTCTTTTGCCACTGGAAGGAAGGACATCGTACATTGGCAGGATGGATACTGAATTGATATCACTAAACTAAACTGCCATTGACACACACGAAATAACTCACTGATAAATGCATGTCGATGTCTCTGTTTTTTTTTTATAAAGAAAAGAAAGAATATTAAAGGAAAGAAAAGCCTATTCTATTATTTCTATTACGTCTACGCGTTCTATATTTAAATTTCCTATTTGTATAAATCGAAATCGATTAACGTCGTCTTAGAAAAAAAGGCCAAGTAAGCGGTAGGGATAGTATAGTACTGTACTATGCAATATGCCTTTGAATTTGATAGCCCATGTGAATTATAGATCCATTAGCACAAAGAATGGCAAATGGCAACGAAAAGCAGTAGCAGCGGACGCTTTACATTTTACATTTACAAAGAATAAAAAAAAATCCTTGAAATGTCATAGTCATACCCGGGCACGGCAAAAATAAAAAAAAGAATTCGCAATTCTTCCTTCGTTAACCATAACTTTCTTAATGTTAAAAGAAAGTCTTCGCATGCATAATATAATGCATTTATGGATTTATGTATAATAAATTATCATATAGCCTTCAATCTCAATCTAAAGCTATTTAACAAGAATATATAAGAAAATTTATGCAAGGTGACGAATATGATGATGAGGACGGAGATAAGATCTTTTGACGCTGTTCTTATCATTCATAATCATATCATGGGAAATTATTATTATAAGAAAACTTTCAGTTTCAATTTCTAAATATGCGTGTAAAAAACAATGAGAATAATAATTAGTAGTACGAGGATTTAAAAATAGCAGGTAGAACAAGGTAATGGAAATTAAAGGAAACTCTAAATAAAAAAATGTATAGTATTATTGTAAAAAATGCATCCGTACGGACATTAGTTAGATTTCTGATTTTTAATTTCAAGAGTGAGAAATTACATGAGGATTTTCACTATGTAATACAACAAAAGAAACAACAAAAAATATCCAAATCTAAGTCAAAATTTCTGTTGAGAAAAACTATCACTTTTTGTTGTTACTGAGAAGGTAATGGTTTTTGCAAACTTTGCGTCCGCAAAAAAAAATCAAATACCAGGGTTGGATTTGTGGTGTATACTTCAACCAGAGGATTAAAATGTGTATCACTGAGTAT
>JAQGCY010001148.1:0-11797 GCA_034700645.1 Xenylla mediterranea
AAATACAAGTTTTGGAATCCACTTAAATACATTAAGTTTCAATTTCCCATTTCGTTAAAACATTTTAAAGAAAAAAAAAATCCCTTGTTTGCTCGTTTTCCTGGATTTATTGCCAATCGCATTTTAAGATTGTCGTAAACTAATTTGGTCACAGGTAGTAAATAAGTTAGAAGGGAAATAATCACCCTGTTCTCATGATTTGATGTTTTGTTGAATAAGGATACTTATTAGTGTAATTCTATTACTTTCTTATTTACATTTCAACTGCAATTAGTATTCATAATCAGTAGATTTATTACTTCTAACTTCCTATTACTTGTTCAAAAACATAGTTCACACAGAACCTTAACACAAAATGACGATGACATTATGAGAATTCAAGTTTATCTCAATATATCTTAATCCGTAATTCATGCCAATGGATGTTAACGAATTACTTTTACTAAGTAAATAATCCGTTCATATTGAGCAATAACAATACTAAACATTATGCATACATGCAACTACTAAAAGCGAAAAATTAGTAGATCTGTCTTTTGTCCAATTGAATAAATCTTGTTTTATTCCTCATCCTGAAAATTGAATATGTATAATCCAAATTCTAACTCAATTTGTTCAAAGTAGAAATATGCAAATATTTATGTTTATTTCTTTTAATCTTGGAGTTTCACTTATGCATTTTTATATTTATTAGGACCAGAAGCCATAAATATAACCCTATTTTGCCTATACAATACAATGTAATGTATAGTGATGCGATTCATTCTGATTTAGTGCTGAATTGTGGTTTCATGGAACTTGAGAGCACTAAAAATTCTTACTGAACTTGGAGCATTTATGAAGTAATAAATCCGTAAATCAATCAGAAAAAAGTACTTGTAAACTCATTTCATACATTTTATGCGAAAGACAATGTAGAATTTACTGCATGATGTATTTTCAATATTTATTAAAAATTCAACCAAATACGATATTTCACGATCACCGTTGCTCATTTCTTACGGTTTCCTTTCTTTGATTTTTTACGGAGTAGCTAGGACTTCAAGTGCTAAGAAGGCAAAATAATATTTTATTTTATTTTTATTAAAGATTAATAAAGCAAGGTTTTCTTCACTTCATATTTAACTGTTCGCCTGCCTGGTTGTGTTTATGATTGAGTAAAATGTTTCATATAATACTCTTCAGGTAATACCCATACTCCATGATGCACGATGCGTTTCGTTTTAGAGTTCCACCATAAATTTTATGGCAACTAATAACATATAATAAGCTCGCACTGCGGCATTGTATGCTAATAATTCTAATGATATGGTCTTAATTCAGTTGAGATGTGATATATACATATATAATATAAATTCAAATAATAATAACTATTTAAATGTCAAGTTTTTATAAATGCTGGGACTTTTTAATCACCTAAAACTATTTTTATCCCTCTGCCGTAACAGATATTAAGAACAGCATAGTTAGAGCTTTTATGCATTTATAAGCTGAAATGGTACTTACTACAATAATTTTGATCTTGCCCAAGTAGTCAGGTGCAACAAAGTTTCGCTAAGTCCTGAAAACTAAAGCCATGTTATCACACATCAGCAATTGATGAAACAATAAGGTAAACCAAAATTACGGCTTACGATTTCAGGTTTACGAGCAACATAATGATACGGTGAAACTGCAAGGTTCTACGAAGATTGCAATTGTAGTTATATTAATGAGCTAATAGAAGAGAAAGTTTGGCTAGTTTGGTTGGCTTTGTGAAACGGTCGCTGGAATCCGCATTGAGATTTTGTGGATTAAGAATACATGGATGCAAAAATTTGATTGAAATACTGAGAAGCTATTGTATTAAAAAAGGAATTAAACAATTTGGTACAATTGAAACCAACGAAGATTTGGCAAGTCTAGCTATAAACCTTCCTGGTTGAATCGACTTGGAAATTTTGCAAAGTATTGCGTTCAGAATTCAACAATGATGTATGACGAGTATTAAAGTTGGATTGAAATTTGAGCTCGTGAATGCTGTCTGAAGACAATTTATGAATAATTTCCATAGGATACTTACATTATTTAAGTCATAAGGCATAAGGGCAATAATACCATTATAAAACCCCAACCATTGTTTATTCTAATTGTTCTTAGTCTATAAAAATGATTAGCTGTGTACATAATTGTAAAATACTAATCTTTTTAAATCCTCTCTTCAAACATTTATTATTATTACCACAATAGCAATCCAACCCTTTTTTATTCGCTCGTATAAAAGTATACATACTCGTATTTTCTATCATCGTCCAGAGTACCTCGACCAGCTATTATAAGAATAAGTAAGTACTCGGCTCTCAGTGCTCTTCATTCATTACAGTTCTGTGTTCCTAACTAAAAATTTTATTGCACCAAACAATACCAATATATATTTACATTCCTATCTTTATTATCAGCATAAAATACTAATTTCTTGTAAATTTTAATTGTCCATTTAAAGCAATGGCACACGCCAAATTAATTATTCGAAGAATTATTAAACTAATATATTGACATACTTTAAAATTAGTTCAAAATATTCGCAGTTATAATATCTTTTAGGATATTTTTTTAGAAGAGGAAAGGCAATCGTAAGGATGCCGCTTATTATACATTTTCTCACACTTCGAAATATAATCCAAAATTTATCAGAAAACCTTCTTAAAACTTTATTGCCGTAAAATCGGGTTTATTTCATTTTGAGCTCATATAATTTATAATCGATAATATAACCAATTAGTATGACAGAACCAAATCGATTCCCATGATACTCATCTTATAAGCTAAGATAAGTTCTTTAGGGAAAACAAAAAAATATCAGGATGCATCGTCACCCCCAAAAATTTCCATCTACAACTACAATGCTAATACTAATACAAGTATCCTCAATTGAGTCGAGTACTAATTTCTATACATTTAACTCTACTGAGGGCTAGTTCGGAATAACTCAATACGTCCCGTCCCATCCGTCATTTCAGATCCGCCTTCAATCATGTAATTCTATCTAATTTCTTACATAAAACAATTTATTAGTTAATTCTAATTTCATTGGTACTTATGAGCATATTAAAGTAAATGAACTCTTTGGATGAGTTTATAATGATATCATAATTATGGTATATTACTGCCCTCATTAAGTACGTTTTATTTGTCAAAACCACAATACTAAACGATTTATTCAATCTCTATTATTTATGCTAAGTTTATTGTGTTATTTTTAACTGAAGAGATTTTGGAACAATGAATTACAATTAACATCGTCCAGTTAAAAACGAGGCTTCTATTGTATGCAAGGGTCTGCAGTTGGACTCCATTCCAATAATTGTAGAAATTCAAGATTAGATTAATGATCTAACGAGGGAATTCTTTAATTACCAGGTTATTTCTTCTTTGATTAATCTTTTGCCATTTGCTGAAAAGATTAATTTGGATTATATGAGAATTTTTCCTAAACATTTCACGTTCAGTATGTAAATTAGAATCGATTATAGGTTCAAATTAATGAATTTTTTAGAATCATAAGCATAGTTGAGACATGGAAATTTGGAACTTAGCTTTTGCTTAATATAAAATAGAATCTACGTAACATTGAGATAATCTTCATTCGAGCTACATGGTTGTAGTCAGACATTATGGAGCAAAAAGGATCGGATCCTGAAACGTGATCCGCTCCACCCAAAAATACTCTGGTTGGCCAGTACCCATTCCTCACGAAGGCAAATAGTCGAGTCCTACCCAAAAAATTGTTAGTACATCTAACTAAACCTTTTTTTTTTCTTCTCTCTCTTGTTAGGAAAGAACAACTTTATTACAGTTTAGGGTAAATGAAGTCAAGAAGAATACATGCAATAAAAACAACCACTTCATTCGCCCCACTTAATAGTTCAATCCCAGTCGCTCAGGAGTCAGGATCAGTGCAATTCGAACAAATTGCAATTACAATTACAATCCTACTGTTTCAATCCCAAGTTAAAAACAGAATCATAACAACAACCAAATTTTAATTTGGATTATTCAGTTAAGAAACTTTGAGTTGGTCAGTCGAAGTTGAGCATTCTTCTCCATTCCAACTCTTCTTCGTGTTTCGTTTCCTTTGAACTTTCTCCAAAAGTGTAAGCAAAAGTTTTAATGACACTAAACATTAGTTAGCGTCTTAAACTTCCTAACGCAACAACAAGTGAAAATATAGTGGATTTTTGTGTATTAAAAAACTCATAACGGAGAATTCCAATTTACAAAATTCAGTCCAAGGTGATAAGCCTGGATATTCTGGAAAAGAAATTAGTATGGTCTCATACTGTAATCCAGCAGTCATGTTCGGAATGGACCGAACTCATCCCCAAGCTCAGAATTACTATCCCTCTTACCATCACTACCCAACAGCCCACCACCATCCGCATCACCATCAACCTGGAACTGCTACACAAAACGTCCCGACTGAATTTAACTGTAATTATCCTTATCAACATCACATGAGCCCAGAAACAATGGCTGCCGCTGCAGCGGGATGGCATCAAAACTCTATGTACAGTGCTTGTGCTACCACCCGTAATATTGTACCTAATACCCATGAGGACTGGTCCCACCATTCCTATGGACACCCACATCACCCATCCTTCTATCCCCACCAACACCCATCTCCTCCAAATTCAACCCCTTCTCCATCTACAACTGGGACCCACAGTCCAAATGTATTTAATCCCGGTACTGGTTTCAAAACCGACTTTGGTCCTTGTTCCGGTGGAAATTCTCAGGTAATTAAACAATATTTATTAATTAGTATGCATACAGAAAATCGATCAAAACTTTAGCATCTGCATAGAATTCATCTATAAGAATCAATTTTTGGTTTAAATAGGAAAATAATTCCCAAGAATTACAGTCTCATAATGTAGCAAGTTCTGGAGGATCTACTTTAGTACCCGTTGGAACTCCACATTCCTCTGATTCCGGTCTACCCAGTTCTGACGTTAGTGCAGGGTCACCCAATGGACACCATCATCAAGTCTCCTCAAATATTGGATCTCATCAATCAAACTTACACAACCATTCTGGTGTTAGTGACATGAAAATCAATTGCAATAATTTAAGACCTACTCAAGCTAGAAGTCCATATGAATGGATGAAAAAAACATCATATAACAGTATTTCCAATAGTACTGGACTAACTGGTGGTGAGTAATTTTAATTATTTATAAATTTATAGTAGTAGTAGTAGTAAGAAATATTCTTTACTTTAACCAATATCAATCTATTGCATCAAAACTGCATCAAATTTTAATGAGTTTAGAAACTCTTAGAGGTAAAAGGATTCCAATTATAAAGTTTCATAATCAAAACGCATTTATGTAAATCAAAAAAATATAAGAATAAGAATAATGCATCCATCCACGCATTTAAATAACAACTCCGTTTGCCCTTCACAGAAGTTATTTTTTTTATGTTCTTGCTTATCAGGTTTCCTCCAATCATTTATTTATTATTTACTTTCAAAGAAAATTATTATTATTATTACTATTATGCATTTATACTAAATTCTAGTTCATCATCAGTTCGGAAATTAGATATAACGTATACGTATGTGAAGGGCGTTTGTTTATTTATACAAATATTATATTATAATATATTATTACAATACAACCTTACGCTATTCTTGTCTAATCTTAACACTAGTACTCTACTTCACTCAGTTCAATACCTAAAAAAATCAAATCACAACAATCATTCAATTACAATTCATTTAAACGGCTCAAGTTGAGAATTCAGTTTAGCACAGTGTTTTTAAAACATGCTCAACATTGAACAAGTTAATATATTCATTTTTCAAACAATTTATACAAACTTAAACTGGCTTGTTCCTTTGAAACTTATTGTTTGTAGTAGTAGGTAGTCAAAAAAAAGAGTTTTCTTTTGTATTTTTTAATAATACAAAAATACGTACAAGTATTTCTTTAGTACTCTGATGTAGGTAGATTCTTTTGTAAAAATAAATAAATAGAAAAGTCAAAATAAAACTACTAAAAGAAAAGGAAACAAACGACAGAGTTCCGTCTTCCTTCCTTAAACAATTGTATTTTTGTATTGTTCATATACTCTTTCGGAATCTGTTTGACAAACAATATTATATTATACCAAAGGCCAACGCCAACATAATCCGTTAACAGGTGTTAACTTTCATTTAATTTTGGTTTTTTTGGACTTTAAAAAAGCTCTGATTATTTAAAGTTCATGTTTTAACATTTAACTTAACGAATTTGAAATCATACTTGTACGTACAGTATGCATTCTTCTATGTTACGTCCTTTGGAATAAGATTGACCTTACACACTATAGAGTCTGGTCAAGCTTTTATCTTAGCTAATGGAAGGGTATGGGTCTTCTTTTTTTTTTTGAACCGAAATTATTGTGCTACTCAATATGTTTTGACTTTTTGACTTGTTGGAAAGTGTGATGATAAGGAAGGGGAAAAAGTAAGGATGTTTGTTAGATACATAGAATGCTTTGGGTCATTTTTTGGTAGTTCTAGGATTGCCTGGAGAGTTTGTTTCCAAAATAAACGGACATTGAGGTTATAGAATAGAAATATAAGAGGGAGATAGTGTTAAAGATGAAACTAGAACCCCTGGGGACAAATATTGTTCCAATCCCAAAATCATGTTAAAAGGAATTCGTCCTTTTCTGACACTTGTAAAGATACGAAAAAACAGTCTTTCATATAAACATAAAATACAATTTCGCATCAAGAAACGTGCCCCATGTCAAAACAAAACAACTTATTTCTTGTCTATGTCCTCCTCTCTCTCAAAAAAGAATCTTATTTTTTCTCTCTTCTGATAAAGAAAATGCCGATGAAAGGTTCTTTCTTACTCGTATTCTTTACATTGACCAAATTTTGGGCTAATAATAATATTATTAAGTCTAAAGTCAAGAAAAGTCCATTTTTTAAAATGTCCTTTAGCAAAATATGCATCGATTTCATAAATCTCTTAAGACGATTCTTAATAAATTGACTTTCTATGATATTCAATGATTATTGATTTCATAAACATCTGTCACGTACGTACTCAAATAGATGGTTTATTGTAGATTTATAGAAGTTGCAAAGTTAGTTATTATTATGATTATTCAGTCTATTCCTCTACCTCTACTTACACTTTTTATTTTTTTATCAAGTGCTTACGTCCAACATTTTTTATCGAAATATGAGAGCTCATTAATCCCGTAGAGACTACCGCCTTGTTCGGTCTGTTTCTGTTGTGCATGTATATTTGTGATTAATGTAGGGATGGATTATGCATAACCTGGAACATTTATCTTTAAAAAGAACCGAAGGCTCAGATAATCCAATAATGCAATGGCAAATGGGATAGGGTTGACTAACTACAAACTATGCCTATCATCAGCCTCAATACATAAATTCATATGTCTCTTCCCGAGAATTCCTCTTATTTTTTGTATTTTTGTAGCATTTATTTACCTATTTATATCATAAGAAATTCTTTTCCTCTCAAAAACAAGAAATTGAAACATATTTACTAGTAAAGAAACTTGATGAAATTAATTAATTGATTCATTTGATTTATTTTCCAGGAAAAACAAGAACAAAGGATAAATATCGTGTTGTATACTCAGACACACAAAGGGTCGAACTTGAAAAAGAGTTCCATTTCAGCAAGTATATTACAATTAGGAGGAAATCCGAGCTTGCATCAATCCTTGGTCTCTCAGAACGTCAGGTAAATACTAAACTAAAATTGTTTGAGTTTGGCTTTGGACTTCCTTATCAAAACTAAAATGATTACTCTTTACTCCAATCTTTATTTTATTTTATTTTTCCTCTCAACTTATTTTAACACCTTTGATAAGAAACAAAATTTTTTGTTGATATTCTTTAAAACCAGTCGAAAAAATATTTTTGAGCTGGGTCTCGGTCCGTCATGGCCTATTTCTTTTCCTTGTCTTGTCTATACATTTAATCGTCTACCAAGCAAAAATTTCTAAAAGGTCAAAACTTCCAATTCCAACCTTAATATTAATATTGTTTATTCTTTTTGATATTTTAGGTAAAAATCTGGTTTCAAAATCGTCGAGCTAAGGCAAGGAAAACTCAAAGGAAACAAGAAGAACAATTTCAACGTGAAAAAGTAGCTACAATGATTCACATGCAAAACGCAGCCGTCCTTAGTGGTAATATGACGTCCTTAAATGGTCCTATTGGTATTTGCAATCAGTCCAGTGAAGATTTACAATATCGTTAAGTTTAATTAGATTAGATTTTTTTTAAATATAATAAATTAAGTAGCTAGACACCGTTATGTTTTGTTTACGTAAGTACAATGTTTAATATTTAAGCAATTGTTTGTCATTAGATTAGTTCCTAACGGTTTTTTGTCTATACCAAGACATACAAATACAAATAACTTTTGTTTTTTTGAATGTACATAAACATACAAACTACATATACATAAATAAACGTACATAGGAAAATTAGGTTATTAAATATATACTAACTTAACTATGTACATGTCAATGTCTTCATTTAAAAAAAAAATTCCAAAACTACAACTACAATTCCTTCTAAACTTCTCCTTTTTAAGTTTAGAAAAAATTTTATGATAACTTAACTTAAACTTACAAAACACAAAAAACCAAATATGAGTCTCATACTGGCTAACTAAGTTTTTATTTCCTTTTTCGGCTCGAAATGAACAAGAAAAAAAAGGCAAAATAAAATTTAATTTTTTTTTTCAACAAAATTGTTTTATTGCACTGACTTGACTTTGTTATTATTATACGACGAAACTAAGGATTCTTCTGAGAGTAAAGTACCTTCAACCCAAAAATACATATATCAAATCCAAGATTCCAACAATTTCATTTTCTGGAAATCCATCCATAGTCTTTGACTCATTTTTAGAGAGTTTTTTACTTTTTTGGGAATTGAAAAAACAGCTCGAGCGAACAGAATACAATAGGATTAAAAATTAAAATGCTTATATGTTTGGGCTATTTATTTCATTTTGGTCGAAATGTAATGTACAGTTGATGTTTGTTGTTGTTTTTTTTGTATACGCACAACTAAATACTAAAAGCATTAGGCGAAACAATAAATTTGTAGTTGATTTAATTAGGGTAATATGCAACTTAATTTAAATTAATTTGATTCATGTCTTTCCTCAAGCAATAAGCATCAATGACCATAAGTTAAGATAACTTCCATTCTTTCCTCTTTCATAAAATCAAAATCAACTCGCATGTTTCACCTTTTGTTTTTCATTAATTAATTTACTTGCCTTTACCTCTTGAAGTAAAGTTAAGAAAGAGTATTTTTCTAGAACATAAACACTTACAGAATACAGAAATACAGAGAATTCCTTGATTTTATTTATTGAATTTGTAGAGAGCCAGTGGAACAAAACAGCATGTAGAACAAGTTTCATATCATAGATATCCTGATGTGATTCGAATATGCGAAATTAATTCAATACGAAAAATATTAAGAAGGAAGGAGGTAAACGGTAAAGTGATTAAAAATACCAACAGATGAATGTCAACAGACGTTAGATTTAGATAGAAATGTTGTGATGCCAAAGCTAATAGCTTTAGCTATATCACGTTTATTGGTACAATTTCGGGGTGAAATTGAGTTAATACTTATTATTGCAACTTTGACGTAAATTAATTTGTTAGTATGGATATGGATGGATGGATGGATTCTAATTCTTCTAAATTCATTTTGGTTGGACCGGCCGCACTGATGACGGCTAGTATTTAGCTTAACTAAACTATGACTTTCAAGGTTTTGTTGTTTAAAAATAAAACAATGCTTAGGATTTGGTATTTGGTGTCCTGTCCCATGAAGTTATGAACGATGATGAACCTGACATCAATCGCTCGTTTATCCATTCACATCGGATGTATGTATGTACGCCGACGACCAACATTGACTGCTTATTACATTCGAAGCCAGATTAGTGTAAAAAAAAAAGATTCGGTCTTTGTGTAAAGTACACATGTAATTTAGATGTTTAATCCAAGTTAAATATTTACAGTGTAAATAATAGTGTCGGTAACTTTCATCACTATCTTTATATTTTTACTCAGCCGATTACATTATTATGATTTTTTTTCAATGTTGCGGTATCTCCTATTAGTATATTGTGCTATATGAGTAACACTGCCTGATTGTGATTTCATCCTTCATTGCATAAGGAAAATAGTTAAATTAAATTAAATTAAATTAAATTCTTTAATACGAATTATTCTATTCTTGAATGAGATTTTTTTGTTTTACTCAATCAGGAGTAATTATTGAAGATGACCTGTAACTGAACTGTAGCTCGGCTCTCTCGACGAGACCCTCTCTCTGTGTTTCTTTGCATACTCGAATTTTTTAAACAATGTTTTACAAATGTAAAAATATTGAAAAACATTCCTGATATTTAAGTTGACTTTAAAGAATTACAGGAACGTAAATTGAAATGTGAATTTTAATTTTCCACATTGAATGATTTAGACATACTTTGTATGTGCTTATCAATATTCTAATCTTCTCCATCCTTCATATTACATTGTTAGAAGCAGGAGGAGCTAGGCTTAGGGTACACGATACATTAAAGGCGTAATGCTTTATTTCTTTTTTACCTGTACGGTGCCTGTAAAAGTATTAACTTTCTCGGCAACGCCCAGACTTTATCTTATTTTCTCCGGTTCAGTTATGGCTGAACGTGAAACCGGTTATATTGCTGCATGAAATATCCGATCGTGATGAAAGATAAAAGTCCAAAATGTAATGAATTCTTTACTTTGTGTACATTTGGATTGAAAATAGAAAAACGTATTACAATACAATACAAATACCTATTTCACATATGTCTAAATAAATTAAAAAGACTGCTAGACTCTCCTACGAGCTCTCAAAAGCTAAGATATACTTAATCTACCCAAATTGAAATGTTTTACTCCATAATGTAAATACTGAATATCCCAATATTATTGGGGTATTCAGTATAGCGGTATATAAGCTGGTGAAAGGAGCAGATCTCTCATGAAAATTAAATTCCCAGGACAATGTCCTGGGCACGCATAAGTTCAATTAAATACTATACTAATGCATGTTAACCTTAGAATATGACGTGGTGTTCAATTTTATTCATGAATGCAGTCATAGTGTAATTAGACAACAAAAGTTGTTACAAAATTAGTTTTTATTTGAGCAGAGTTAAGATATCAAAGTCAGATCTCATAATAATAGTATTTTGAAATCCGACCCTTTTGAAGGGTTACAATAAACATGATTGAGCTATCCCTGAGTTTATAAAATGTTGGCGTCAGTATGGTCAAGTTCGAGAAATAGAAAGCTTTCAACTTCAACTTGCTCAATCTCCGAATACTCATCTTCATCCAAAGTTTCTTCAACTGATCTTGAAAGTCTCATTTAAAACATGGAAAAGATGATAGGTCTTTCGACATATCATTTTCATAAGCTCTTATACATTTCAAAACTTGAGAATAAATGAAGATGTCACGATCTAAAAATAATAACATTGTTATAATACAAATGGTTCTATAGTCTTATATCTCAATATTCTTGGAATCTTTTCTTGTTACAGCTAAAAAGATAAAAGGAAAAAAATAAACAATTATAAATAATTGGATAATACAATGAAACCTTGTAAAAAAAAATTTATATTCGTGAAACCCATTTGGATTACATATACATAAAAAAGTTTGAAAGAGTGGAGATTTTTATCATCATCCATACTTAATTGTGTTC
>JAQGCY010001149.1:0-11795 GCA_034700645.1 Xenylla mediterranea
AGGAGCAAGAGATAATCAATATTATATAAAGAGAGGTCTGTATTTACAGCAAAATCCCCTAGTTAAAAAAGATCAAGATTGTAAATTCAATAACTAAGATCTACGCCAAGTTTATTTAACCTTACTTTAAAATAAGTGCTTTTTAACCATTCCATTATTATTAACATTCCTTTAAAAGAAGTTTCGTAATGTAGCATTCGAAACTTCGAATTCCTAGTTATTGTACAATATTAACCAGGACTTCAAGGGTCCAAAAAAGCATCAAACTTAACACGCTCATTTATGAAATGTTAATAACAAAGTAATCAAATTTTCTACAATAAATTTACCATATAACCTTAAAAACAGATCAGGACTTTCCAATGTAAACCAATGAAAAATCCATACTTTGTAATCTTGTCTACATTTCCAATATTTACAACTCCAAGTATTTCGTTTACTTTCTCTCAAAGGAATTTGTTTTCGAAATTGATGTGAGCACATTTTCAACTGTACTGAACAAGTAATAAGATATACATGCATCATTATAACAGCAACTTGCATACCACCAAAAAATGTAAAAGTTAACATATTTAACTGACATCGAAAGAAAATGAAAAATAGACCAGTAACTACGATTACAGTATTAATATACACAAAACCCAAAATTTTTGAACAAACTGAATTTACAAGAGTATTTAAAACTTGATAATCCATATACCCAGTTCGAAATATTTGACGGAGTTCTTCGCAAATTCGACCTTTTTTAATTTCCCTTGTAAACTGAGAAATCCTTTCAGTTGTACAACAAACATATAGAATTCCCATTTGAGATAGAAGAGTAAAATAAAATACAGCTGAACAGAATGGAATGAGCCAAAAAATGAAGCCAACAACAATTTTAAGGAATATTGTCAAAGATTGTACTAGTAGATGGTATCGCAATGTTCGCAATGTAGGATAATATAATATTGTATGAACCCAAGATTCATGGAATGCTATAATTCCTGTGATAGGTGATTCTGGATTAAAAACGGTCAAGTGCAAAGCCATTGGTAAACCAAACCACCAAGTTATAATTGGAAGATATGTTACAGCAATTAATAATTTTTCTGAAGCCGGATTTAGCACTTGATTCAACGCGAAGTTTTCTGCCAAGATATCTGTTTAGAACAAGATAAGAAGAACATTAAGATGACCTTTTAAGTGGAAATTATGATTTAGCAATAAGCAGAAAAATGTTAGTTTCACAAGTTATAAGTAGTATTAGTTCAAAGTTCATACCATATTTTTCCTCTAAATCAAATAAAGCTGTGGTAAGGCTCATAAATCTCCTCATACTACTTACATAGTAAATCAAAATTCCTGTAAAACCCATAAGAACCAAGCACAGAATTAAACCATTCAAAATTTCTATTTGATTCAAACTACCAAACAAGACTGGGGTTAATACCAACAAGATCAATATAAATTGCATAACGATCGCTGAAATTCCGATAAGCAAAGCTATATTTACTTCAGTTTTACTTTTAAATTTAATTCTAACTAATCCAGTTTTAGGATGAACGGTTAAAATAAAAGGATAAATTTTGGAATAAGATCCAATTCTAGTACTAGTTCCAATGCTTCGGATCAAAGTTTCTAAACTAATCATGTTGGCTTTTAGCTGTAAAAGTATTTAAGATTTCATGCAGCCGTTTTCGTTATTAAACGTAAATGAATACTAACTAAATTGTTGTTATTAGTTAACCCTCTTATTTCTCATTTTTGGGCAATCTTAATATTATCTGCTTATACAATTTTCAGAAAGTATTCTTAAATATGTGTATAAAACTTTATGTAATTTAGCGTCGTAAAAATATGTGCGAAGCGAACAAAATATTGAAGGATAATTTATATTTCATTTATTACATATCGGAAAAATATTTTCAAATAAAAATACAACGTATTTACTACAACTTGGTAACTTTCTTGATAAGTATCGAAAAGTGTTTAAGAATACGAAAATACAAAGTATGATTCCTATGAATATAGCATACAAAGACGCTGAAAAATATTTTATATAAGTTTTATTATGTGTTTACTAAAGCTATTTTTGCCTCAACAAAATATTAAGTAGATTTTTTAAAGCTTTCTATCTAAGTTTTTATTGTATTTGGTTGAAAAACAGGTATGGCATACTTACGGTTTGGAAATTCAATATGAGAATTTCTGAAATTTTTTACAAATCTGATAAACTTTGTAGGAAAACCATAGCTGACTCCCTTTTGATAAATTTATAATAGGGGAGTAAGCGAGTGGCGTAAAAGATTAACCAATAAGATAATTCTCTCGCTTCCTTACTTTCAGTTTTAATGTATGAATAAATCATTTATGGAATTTGATTATTTTCGCCATGAATATGTGTATGTATAACTATTAAAACTTGTATAAGTGGTTTTTGGTCAAGAAGTTTCCAATTCTAATTGGTTGACGAAAAAAATATGATGATATGTCGTAAAATACTTCAGAAAGTAATACAAGCGCTCGTCATACAATTATAGATCAACAAAACAACTTTATTACTATAATCAATCATATTTAAAATATTAGTTAAATAATGAGTTAAAATCTAGAAATGCAGGCAAAATCACTTAAAATATTAATTGACGAAATGTTAATAATAAAGTGATCAAGTTTTCTATAATAAATTTACCATATAACCTTAAAAACAAATCCGGACTTCCCAATGCAAACCAATTGAAAATCCATATTTTGTAGTCTTGTCGACCCCTCCAGTACTTGGAACTCCAAGTATTTCTTTTACCTTCTCTAAAAGGAATTTTTTCTCGAAATTCGCATGTACATATTTTTAACTCTGCTGAATACTTAATAAGATATACGTGCATCATCACAACAACTGCTTGCATACCAGCAAAAAATGTAAACGTTAACATATTTAGGTGACATCGAAAGAAAATGAAAAATAGACCAGTTACGACGATTACGGTATTAGTATAAGCAAAACCCAAAATCTTGGAACAAGTAAAATTTACAAGAACATTTAAAACTTGATAGTCCATATATCCAGTTCGAAATATTTGACGAAGTTTTTCGGAAATCCGACCTTTTTTAATTTCATTTGTGAATTGATAAATCCTGGTTGTTGTAGAGCACATGTATATAATTCCCATTTGTGATAGAAGAGTAAAACCAAAGACTGCTGTACAGAATGGAATAAACCAAACAATTAAACCAAGAACAATTTTAAAGCCAATAGTCACAGACTGTACGATTAGCGGATTTTGTAAGATTGTTTGTGTATAATTATATAACAATGTGTGGAGCCAAGCTTCGTGAAAATCTATAATCCCTTTAACAGGCGATTCTGGATTAAACATGAACAAATGCAGAGTCATCGGTAGAGCAGACAACCAAGTTATAACTGGAAGATATGTAACAGCAATTAATATTCTTTCTGACGCCGGATTCGAAATTCGATCCAATTTCCAGTGTTTTGCCAAGGTATCTGCTTAGCAATAATGGAAACAAATTAATTGGAGAAGAAGAAATTTTGCAATTTCAAATTACGTGCGCGTGCATACCATATTTTTCCTCCAGGTGAAATAAAGCTGTCGTAAGGGTTATAAATCTTCTCATATTACACACAAAGTAAACCAGAACACTTGCGAAACCCGTAAGAACCATGCTTAGAATTATTGCAGTCAAAACTTCTACTTCATTCGAATTTCCGAACACAACTGAGGTAAGTAACATTGTGATCAATATAAATTGCATAAAGATCCCTAAAATTCCAATAAGCAAGGCTTTGTTGAATTCAGTTTTACTTTTAAATTCAATTTTAACTGATCCACTTTCAGGATGAACAGTTAAATTAAATGGATAGATTTTGGAATAGGATCCAACTCTGGTACTAATTGCAATGCTGCGAATTAAAGTTTCTGAACTAAGCATGTTTTCTATATTAAATTCCGGAATTTGTTTGCTTTTATCTTTGAAATTATTTGAGATAACTTTTGAGTTCTGACCTTTTCCTATAAAATGGAAGTGTCTACTAACTTCAGCTAGGCGTAGTTACAAGATAACCTCGCTTTTTTTTCGTCGAGGTTAATATTATCTGCTTTTAAAATCTAATGCTGAGTTGTTCCTAAATTTTTACCATGGTTTATTATCGTATTCGGAGTCCGACTTTGGTATTTCTTAAAACCGACATCGTTTGGGAACGATGAATTATTTAAATCTATTGCGAGCATTTTTAAATTTCTAATAAAACTTTCTAGCAAAACTAAGCTGACATCCTTTCCTCCTTTTTGAATAATTTATGATAAGTTAAGTAAGTAAGCGAGTAGATGGATAACCAAGATAATTCTATGGATTTTTTTTATTTCCAGCTAATATAGAATTTATAGAATTTATTCGCTTTCCGAATAAATATGTATATTATGTATTAATAATTTAACTTTATTGCTAGGAAGGAATTACAATGATCAAGAGATAATTTATATAAGAAGCATACGCGCTCAACACTTGTAATGTTTGTATCTAATACAATGATACACTAATCATCTTTTAGGCAATGAGTTTCGGAATTAGAGGTTGAATTTTAACTTTCAACGTAATTGAAAAACTGCGAAAAATAATCCATTAATGCTTTTTCCTCCGTTTTACAAATTATTTTGAAAACCAGATCAAGTAAAAACAAAAATTCACTCAAAAGCAAGTTAATTTTATGCAAGTGTAACTTTCGATGCCATCGCGTGATTGCTATGAATTTACAGCTCAAACTGAATCTCCAACATTTTTTTATAAACAAATTATAACACTTAAATATTTATTTTACAAGTTTAAGGCAAAATTGTAATGTTTTTATAAGCTCGCTCAAAGTATCATTATTATCAATATCATGCAAATTAAAATTCTTAAATCTAATAAGCTTAATTTTGAATTTACAATTAATGAACAAATATTTTGGTATAATTGTAGTTAATTTTTTAGACTAGACATATAATTGCAATTTTTTTTACCCGAATAAAATTTTAAGTTATAGTTTGGCAGTGTACATTACAACTAATTTTTTCAATAGGCAGTGAAAGTTGGAGTGAAAGAGGGAAGAAATAATATGTTGTGTCTATATGATTACAATAAAAAATATGGCTCGACAGTCATAACACTATTTCGGTCGTCTATCTGAGCTTAAAAGTTGATGAAAATTTCAGAAAAGCTAACTAGTTTTGATACAAACTTGACATCGACTAATACGATTCCTTAAATAACCACTCTTAAGTGTTTCAGAACGAGGTTTATTAAATTGATCATCATTCTCAATTGTTGCTAACCAGAAGGAATATTTATTAGCAAAGTAGTGACAGGTCCCACGGGCTCCGTTACATTCTATAAATGGGGTTGCACGGAAGTGCTCAAGGCATGAGCCAGGGGAAGCAAGGGACTGTCCACCACCTTCAGCTCCAGCCGCAGTGTACTATAAATAAGAAGAAAGTTCGAGATGATTGAGTTCAGCTTTAAATTAATGCTTACCATAACAAATGAATAACCAATCCATAAACTAGACCATCCGCCAGGACAATTTGGAATATTAAGACTCTGACTATGTACAGCAATAACATTGGTTGGAGCTTCACAAACTGTACAACGGGAAATATGTTGACGAATTGCATCTTCACTCACGGGCATCATTGGTAATGCCCCATTCGTACTGAGCCAATAACTCTTATCATTTCGACTTGCATAATTACATACGTCGTTGATGTCACAGAAAAGGAAGGGCATTGTACTAAAACGTCGAACACATGAACCTAAATATACGAAGAGAAAGTTAAGGGCCCGACCCAAGATTCTTTGAAATTGCATTCCATTTTATAATTTTACCTGCAAAACCTAAATCTTGATGATGAGCTTTTTCATTTCCTTCAATATAGAGTAAACTGTATCCATCCCATAATTTGGATTGTCCAGGCGGACATTCTGGAACAGCTACACTCTGACTGTGACGAACGAGTAAGATTCCTGATAAATAGTCTCCAAGTTCTTGGCAGGGTCGTCCTTCACGTCCTTTTGGCCCGGGAAGACCAGGCATCCCTTGCAAACCTCGCTGCCCTTCAAATCCTCTCTCACCTTTTTGTCCAGGTGGTCCTAAATCTCCAGGCCGGCCGGGAGTACCAGGGAATCCGGCTTGACCTTTAAGTCCGGGTATACCTGGAGCACCTGGCAAACTGAAAAATACTTTGAGAGTACTGCAAAACAACAAAAATATAAACATTCATACCCAGGTGAACCAGGAGGACCATCAAGTCCAGGATATCCAGCAGGTCCGGGTTCTCCCTGTTAAAATTTAATAAATAATTTAGTGTTCGTAATTATTTTACTATGAAATCTTGGAATAAAATCTCTCCAAAACCTTCTGTCCACCATATCCAGGTAATCCGGCGTCACCCTTTTGTCCAGGCTCCCCTCTAAATCCAGCTAGCCCATCATAACCTTGTGGTCCTGGAAAACCCGGATCTCCTTTTGGACCTATTGGTCCAGGAGGCCCTGGTAACCCATCAAATCCACGATCACCTTTTGGTCCACTATCCCCTTTCAAGGAAGCTGTTCCAGGTACTCCCGGATATCCCTTGTCTCCCTTCTCTCCAGCAAAGCCTGGTACACCGTCCAAACCTTTTGGTCCTGGTAGTCCATCTCTTCCAGCAGGTCCTGCACAAGAGCGTTCAAAGTTTTCTCAAACCCAATCGCCAAATCTTTATATTTTACCTTGTAGTCCTGGATATCCAGGCTCCCCTTTGGGTCCAGGTGGTCCTAATGGTCCAGGTAATCCCATTTGTCCCTTTAGTCCAGGTAAACCTGGGAAACCCATATCACCTTTTTGCCCAGCGGCCCCTGGTCTACCTTCAAGCCCTGGTAGACCAGCCGGTCCTGGAAGACCCTTTTCACCTTTGTATGTTAGTGAGCTTGCACCTGAAATTTAATGGCATATTAATGTCTCAGCTCGAGCTGAAATCCGATATGGGATTTACCTGGCGGTCCTTTAAGACCTTGCGGCCCGGCAGGACCTATTGCTCCTGGAGTTCCAGGGTATCCATCGCGTCCACGATCACCTACACAAAAATTTTACATTTAGAGAATTTCAACTTGAATTTTGAATTTGTAATGCATACCTTTCTGTCCAGGAAATCCATCACGTCCTGGAGATCCGGGTTCACCCTTTGGACCAACTGCTCCAAAAACGGCAGGACCTTGATCTCCTTTATCTCCCTTGGCCCCTGGAAATCCAACAGGTCCGTCCAATCCCTGTGAAGAATTTCTGACATTCAGACACATGCGCAAGTTTGATTTAGAAAGTATTATCCAATTCATTACCCGAAGACCAAGCTCTCCTTTAGGCCCATCATATCCAGCTTGTCCAGCAGTTCCTTTGTCCCCTTTGGGTCCCAATGGACCAGGAAGTCCAGGAAATCCTTTTTCACCAATTTCACCAGGCATACCGTCCAAGCATGGCTGCCCTGGTGCTCCAGGTATTCCAGCAAGTCCCATATCTCCCTTCAGGCCCGGAAGTCCAACAGGTCCTCTCTCACCTTTCATTCCAGGTTGACCTTCTAATCCAGGGGGTCCGATTGGTCCTGTATCTCCTTTAGGTCCGGGGTATCCAGGTGGACCGAATCCAGGTAATCCTTTGTCACCCTTTTCTCCAGGAATACCATCAAGTCCCGGAATTCCAGGTTGTCCTCTCAAGCCTTGTAGTCCTAACTCTCCTTTCATTCCTTTGTCCGCTGCACGACCGGGATCACCTTTGGGTCCGGGTGGACCATACGGGCCTAGATCTCCCTTGAGTCCGTTCAATCCAGGTTGTCCAGGCCTGCCTTGGAATCCTTGGCGGCCTGTGTCACCCTTTTCACCCATGAGACCTGCTGGCCCTTCAGGACCTCGTTCACCTTTAAATCCAGGAGCACCATCGTACCCTCTATCACCTTTTTCGCCTGTTGGGCCGGGTAAACCATCTAGTCCAGGAGATCCCGGTGGACCGGATAATCCTCTTGGTCCAGGGAAACCTTTTTGCCCTTCAAGTCCAGGTAATCCAGCATCTCCTTTTGGTCCAGGGAGTCCAATAAACCCGGGTTGACCTGGGCTCCCGGGCAACCCTCTGTCTCCTACAATATAAAGTGTATAATTTTATATTTTGAGAATTTGATACTTATACAATGGGAAGCTTACCCTTAGGTCCATCTAATCCAGGAAAGCCAGGTGTTCCTCTTTCTCCGGGAATGCCAGGTGGTCCTAGTGGTCCAATATCGCCCTTCTGACCAGGCAATCCAGGTAATCCGGGACTTCCAAATTCACCCTTTTCACCCGGGAAGCCTGGCTGACCTTGTAATCCCGGTAAACCTGGTTTTCCAGGCATTCCTATTAGTCCTGGTTCACCTTTCAAACCAGGAAATCCAGCCGGACCGGGTGGCCCAACTCCAGGAATTCCAGGCTCTCCCTTCAATCCGTTGAATCCAGGTCTTCCAGGAAATCCCGTTTTTCCTGGTTCTCCGGGTTCTCCAGGAAATCCTAATGGTCCTGTTTCACCTTTGTCTCCCCGTTGCCCAGGTAAGCCTCTGGGACCAACGGGGCCTGGTGGGCCAGGGTCACCCTTTAATCCTCGTTCACCTTGTCTACCATCCAATCCACGATTTCCTTTTAGCCCTGGTTCACCTTTTTCACCTGGTAGGCCTGGATCACCTTTTTCTCCAGGAATTCCTTTGGTCAAATCTTCTGCAGAGGGACATTGACCCGGTTTACCAGGAGATCCAGGGTAACCATGTGTACCCTTCGGACCCTGTGGTCCGTCCAAACCAGGATATCCACGCTCGCCTTTGATGCTTTCACCTTTTTGACCTTCAAATCCAGGTAGACCTGGTTGTCCTGGTATACCGTCCAAACCAGGCTGTCCTCGATCTCCTTTGTCCCCTTTAACACCACTAAGCCCGATGTATCCAGGAAATCCTTTTGGACCTTCTAGACCTGGTGGCCCTGGAAATCCTGGTCTTCCTAATTCACCTCTATCACCCTTTAGCCCAGGTGGACCAGGGAAAACTTGAGCAATTGCACTGTCCCCTTTGTCTCCCCTAAGTCCTGGAGAACCTTGTCTTCCAGGCTCGCCATCTTTTCCCGGAGGCCCTGCTACACCTGGTAATCCGTCATCCCCTCTGTCTCCAGGGTATCCTGAAAAAAATAAGATTTTTTGCAATTGACCATATAAGGAAAGCTCACATATTTTTGTCATATTCTCACCTGGACTTCCAGGTGGACCTCTCAGACCATCTAATCCCGCTTGACCCGGTGTACCACGGTCTCCTTTTTCTCCAGGCAGACCTGGATAGCATGAAGGACAAGCTCCACCATGGTCACCTTTAGGTCCTTCTGGACCAGGCTGTCCAGGTCTTCCGGGTATACCATCTCTCCCAGCCTGACCTTTGAATCCCGGGGGCCCTCTTGCACCAGGCGTCCCTTCTTGTGCATCTCCAGGAATTCCTCTTGGCCCAGGATATCCCTTTTCTCCCTTATTTCCGGGTAGGCCTGGGTATCCATTAGCACCGTCTAACCCACTTGGACCCATTATAGAAATTCCCTTTTCTCCTGGCTGTCCCGGAAATCCAGGAGCACTAAAGTTTGAATCAGGGTTAGAATGCTATGGTTTTAAAACGATTTAAACTTAACTAACCCTGGTTGTCCAGGTATGCCTGGCGGCCCTCTAATCCCATCTAGACCAGGGATTCCTCCATCTCCTTTATCCCCTTTTGGACCTGGTAAACCTTCTTGACCATCCCGTCCCGGAAGTCCTCTTCCACCTATTGGGCCTGGAGGTCCTTGAAGACCAGGTAATCCAGGCGTACCATCTTCTCCCTTAGGTCCGGGTGGGCCTGGGTATCCCCGCGGTCCTTCCGGCCCTTGTGGACCAGCCAAACCTTTTAGGCAACCAGGTGGACCCTGTGGACCTGGCAGTCCAGGATAACCTTTGGGTCCATCAAATCCAGACTCTCCCTTTTGACCTTTCAAACCAGGCAGTCCAGGTAGCCCACTGTCACCACGGTCCCCTTTGAGCCCATATGGACCGACAGGTCCAGGATAACCATCACGTCCCTAAAAATCGAATGAAGATTATAGGATAGAACTTTTATAACGCTTAAAAGTAAAGCATGTAAACTTACTCTTGGGCCAATTGGTCCAGGTAAACCTTTTTCACCTTTCATGCCGAGCTCGCCAGGTAATCCGCTTTGACCTGGTTGTCCGGGAGGACCTGGTGGACCCGTAGCACCATGATCTCCACGCTCACCCTTAGGTCCTTCCTCTCCTTTACGCCCAACATAAACAGTCTCAGTCCCATTTAATTCCAGTTTAGCATTACTACCAGGTTTTCCGGGCGGCCTGCAGAAATAATGAATCATTTGCAATTTGAATCTAGAAATATGCATGTAACCTTACCCTGTTAATCCACGATCTCCTTTATCACCTTTTTCTCCAATAAATGCAAGAGCCATTTCACCCTTTTGTCCTTTTAAGCCTGGGACACCTGGAATGCCCTGTAAAAAGTTTAACCTTTAGATAGATTATTCGGAAGATTCAAAATTATTGTTCCAACGAAATCGCGTCATTATTGCAGAATTTATACTTTAGTTAGTTCAGAAGTTTTCGGATACATGATACAGAATTGAAGAGAGAAATTCAAAATGCTTTCGCTTGAATTATATGTTGCGTTTTCGTAAACATTATTCGACGCTACTTACTGGAATTCCACCTTCGCCCTTAAACCCTTTACTTCCATCAAATCCTGCTGGACCGGGTGGCCCAGTTGGTCCTTGAGGTCCATCTCGTCCTGGTTCACCTTTTTCCCCTTTCCCACCAGGTCGAGCAAAGGCTGGCTCACCTTTTTGTCCAGGAACACCAGGGGTACCTGGATATCCGGGTGGTCCAGCTACTCCAGGAACTCCTGGGAATCCCTAAATGTAATGAAATTTAAAAGTAAAGCATTAGAAAACATTTCAAAAGATACAAGGTAAACCCGAAGCATATTAGTAAAAAAGAAAAGACGCTAAACAATAATGTTCCTAAAATTTACCAAAAGAAATACAAATATTATTGCCAATCCGTGAATTGGTGCTTGTTTGTTTGTATTTTAGAAAACACCGTACTTTTTCAAATTATTCTACTTGATATAGCAGAATCTTTAATTTGTTTTATGGTGCAGACAGAGGGTCAAAAAAGCTTGATAGGAGTAAGTATATTTATTGACATTGACGTTTTTGACCTTATACGTGGAGTGGATTATGAACATGTTAAAGTAAAGATAGAATTATGCCTGTCTAATCAAAATCTTTATAATCCCAAGCCTCCTCATCATAATCCAATAAAACTGCTAGCTAGACCAGACCAGAGTCCAAGGATAATTAATAAGCAAGCGTATTATCAATTTATCATGAAAAATTGTTGTGTGTTTAAAAATCTTATTAAAGGTTTTACGAAAAATTAAAACATTATTTATCCTGCATATTCTGCAAGGAAAGAGGATAAATTGTTTGTTTTCATTATTTGACAAAACCAAGCTTAAATGCCTATGAAAATGATAGCTACATATATAAAATTCTGTTTGTTTTCTACAGCATACATCCAGTACCGATTTGTCTTGTGCAAAAAAAGTAAAAGAAAACATTGAAGATTTGCATTATGTAAAGTATTTTTTGGCAGTCTGACTCAATCGCTCATATAGCTTAAATTAAACCTATTCGAGTTACAGTAATATGCAAGAAACATTATTGTGCAGT
>JAQGCY010001150.1:0-11788 GCA_034700645.1 Xenylla mediterranea
TACTGAAAATACGATTGAAGCATTTCCTAAATCTATCAGTCTAGTTTAGTATTCATAGTACAATTTACGAATAGAATGAGACAATCAGTCTGATTTTGATTAATATGATATCATGATATCAGAGCCAATGTCAAGTCGGGAAGAAAAAACTGATGTAAAACATGACGAGTTACTCACTTTTGATGTCGATAATCGAAAGATAATAAACTACAAATTTTTTCAGCACGATGATTGTATGCATGTATTCAGACATTAGGTGCATGAGCTCTGATTGTGTAAATAATTGCATTGGAAGTTTTCTATCTAGCTAATTAAGTTTGCTAGATTTGTGAATATGCACAAACTATCTGTAAAATGGTATTATCCTTTTATAATAGCATTCTTAATTTTGTCCTTTTTTAATAAAGATTCTTTAGCTCAAAGTAAGTCGATTGAAAATTTATTCAAGCGTTGATTTTTTGTTGACCTTTAGCTCAATTTCATTAGATTGCTGGATTGAGAAACCCCCGCCGTTAAATTATATTCTTGTTACTGCTCTAGAGAGCCTCGCAGTTGGAGAATTACTAGGGTAAGCTAAAGCTACCTCTACCTGATTAGCTAAATTATGAATGCTCGTATTAGACAAGATTTAATAATTTTTACAGAAATTATTCAACTGTAGACGTCCAATCTATAAGTCTAGAACCACCCAATGCTTACATTGAATTTATTCTGGTACCTACAGATAATACAATAGAATTTAGACTGCTCAAGCCACTCTCGGAATCCTTAGATGAAGGGATTGATGAATTTTCAGTAAATCTGAATTTACTATGTGCAGATAGCACAAGTCGAACTGTTATTGTTGAAACAAGAATTGAGGATGAAAATAATAAAGCTCCAGAATTCTCCAATTCTGATTATACAATATCAATACAGAATCCTTGGCCCTTGTACTTGCCCATAAACGTATTGGTACCAATATTAGTTACAGATCAAGATTTTAATTCTCAAAATGCAGAATTAGTTTTCGAAACTTCAGAACCTTTGTTATTCAGAGCGATTGGAACAAGAGCAACCTCTGTTTCGCCATATGAATATTCAGTGCAAATAGTGCTTTTAGGCCAAATTGATTCAGATACCGTTTTCAACATTATTGCGGATGATGGTGTTAATATTGGCATGTCATCAATAAGCTTAACTGTTTCAACGGCAAATATAAAAGCTCCCGAATTTAGTAATATTTACTATCGATCTTTCCCTATTGTAAATCCGGAAGTAGGAATGCAAGTATTACTAACTGAGGATATCAAAGCTACTGATCCAGAAAATACAAACTTTGAATTTAGCATAAGTGGTCCGGAAGCGAATTTAGTTGAACCAGATCTGGAGAATCCAGATAAATCAATTCTAAAGCTAAAGTTCAAAGATACAACAAGAATTGAAGATCTTGAAAATGGGGTAGCAATTATTACTATTACGGCGACAGAAACTGATGGAGATAGTTTAGCAACATCAAGCACAGTTATATTGTTTTTTGATTTGTCAACTTCAAACACAGGAACTGCAACGGCTAGTACAAGCAGTGTAGCATCCACGGCCACTTCGTCAGATTGTCCTGATTTTACAACGTTCGTTACTGAACCTTCCTCTTGTGCACCTTGCAATACCGAGGCAACCACGCCGATAGAATGTGCTACTTCAACTCCTCCGGAAACATGTACACCTTGTCCAAGTCCGTCGACCGAAAGTATGTTTGTAAGATTTCTCAAAACATAATTTAATTAAAGCTTTGATTTTGCCTTATATGTTTATTAGTCGTGTCATCATGTCCACCTTGTTCCAGTAGTTCAACTACAGAACTTGTAACGGGATCTACATGTCCTGACGTTTGTTCATCCACTTCAACTGATTCTTCTTCTGCATCGTCAGCTTCAACTGAACGTAAAATTGTTAATACTATTTTAAAAAAATTTACTGTTTCACAGATTTGTTTGTCATATAACAGCATCTTCAGGCCCAAGCTCAATTGTTGTTTCGAGTAGTTCTAGCTCAAGCGATAGAACGACTGCGTCGAATTGTAATTATATATAAATAAGCCATCTTTTTGTTTCATCTAAATCAGGAATAAGAAAATCGTTAAATTCGTCATTAATTTTAATTTAATCATTTTAGGGGAAACCGAATCAACTACATCCTGTAACTGTGAGTCAATAACTTGTCTTCCCTGTCAAACTACAGAAAAAGAATGTGATGACGACGGGGACGGAAATGGTGAAGATTGTTGTAAAAGTATTTTTGATGAAAAATTTTCAATACTCAGGAAATTCATTAGCTTTCTTATAGTTCAATGTTTTTATACATTTCAGAATCATCCAATGTTGGATTTGTAGCTGGCCTAGTTGTAACATCAATTTTATTTGCTGCATCTGCATTGGGTTTTGGATACTTATGGTAAATGTATGGGGTGCTTTAGAAGACTTCCATTGATAATTTATTAAACTTTGCCTATAGGTTTAGCCTAAGAAAATTACGAAGTGCAAGCAGCCTTATGAAAAATTTAACTCCAATTGAAAAATGGAATCCACCCGTGCGAAACTCTACATTTACTTTGGATAATCATAACTACAGAAAACCTAGCGTGACCTTTAGTGACAACGTAAATATAGCAGGACCAGGACCTTTGCCGCGCCCATCCATTTCCAAACATCGCCTTTCAACTTCAACTTCCAGAGTTTCCGAAAGTAGCCTTGGTCCTACAATTAAGACTTCACCACCAGCACAAGAATCAATTGAATTAATCGAAGCTACAAATGAACAAGTACTTCCAGAACCAAAACCAGACTATCGTACTCGTCCAGATTACAATGTCCGTATTCAGGAGGCACCAGTAATTATACCAGATAAGGAAATAGAATATGCGTATAGCCCTAGTGATGGTGATGGAGAGTCCGAAGCCTCTGGCTCAAAGACAAAAGACGACGGAGAAGATGCTAATAGCATTGCAACAACCACAAGCAGTGATGAGAGTGATCGACTATGAAAAATTCTCTAGAATTTATTTTTTTCCTATACTACTTATAAGCTTTGCTTTGTTAAAATTAAAATCAAATCTAATTACAATTCTCTTCGGGCAAAAAAATCTTGATTCACAAAATTAATTCTAATAGAACCATAGAACAGTTTTTACATGGACAAGGTTCCACACTACATCCTTCAATGGATTTCGATTTACTATCAAATTTTAGGCTTCAAATAAAAGCTTCATAACAAAAGAAAAACCAATAACTTTGAGATTGAGAAGTTTTTTTTTTTTTTAACCTTATTTAATGACATAAAACAATCGCAAAAATATTGAATTTTATTGGATAGAAAAAGACTCAATTTACAACTCCTTCAATAGCTTTATGTTTGTTTGTACTTTCAATTAACTATGTTTGTGATTTGACAGAGCAGATTATCAGAAAAAGATTAACTTAGATTTTAAGTATAATAGGCACAGGATTTTGATTGATTCTCGCTTTTAGCAGCAAAGCAGGATTTATTGATTTTGTAATCTGTATTTGCATTTATAGGCGACGTGGTTTATACCCAAGTTTACACAATGGCTTAACATTTCGCTTAGAACTTTGAATCCGATCTTCCAATTGCCATTCCCAAGAACCTTGGAAATTTAACTTTTGACAAACAGCAGAATTATTTTGTGTTTCTTTACAATAGTTTTCCCCTTGGAGTCGTATAAGCGTATCTTCACAAATCCAATGCCAACGTCCGGTTTCTTTGAATACTTTAAGCTCTTTTCCATGGCTTTGAATTATTCTAGCTTCAGCAAAGAAGTCATAGAGTAAGATTTCCCACGGTGAAATTGGACGGATTGGGTATCGTGGAGCTTTGGAACAAGGATTTAATGTTTGGATTTTATCTGTGGAACAGAATAGTACGCAAAATTAAAAGTTGATACGATGAAAATGGCCTAGTTTTCACGCAATTTGCAAAAAGCGCGGCGTCGTGTATTTTAAAGGTTTCTTTCAGAATGTGCATTGTCTAAGAAAAACTCTGGAAATTGGACATAAACAAACAAAACAAAAAATAAACGGGTTGACTGCAGCATAGGGTTAGAAACGCCAGCCTTGCTTTCTTTTTTTTCCATTTTCTTAGGTTACTGTTATGTTAATCGTTTTCACACGAACGAATTATTTTTATCCAACTTTACAGTTTTTAGACACTGACTAGATCGGGTTAGAACTTAGAACCTATGGATCCTAAGACTGACGCTCTAACCCTTTAGCTACAGTCCACAACCCTACGAGGGCACGATTTGACTTCAGTTTTTGTATGGTTGAAAATTGAAACTAATGAGGCCTGAAGTTATGCTTTGCAATGTTTTCTTTATGGGTTCGTTCGACTTCAACAATATACTGTGAAATGCTATTTCTAGTTTTGTCGTAGTGTTGTTGTATTCTGTATTCAACATTAAGTACTACATGCTAAATTCCATTCGGTGCATTTTGCATTAGAAGAGATATTGTTCAAAAGTGTAGATTTTTATGAATGTGTTGTAATTTTTACCTGAAATTCTTGCATAAACAAGCTGCCTTGAGCGTACTGGTGTCCAATAACCAAATAAATCAGTCATTCTATGCCTAAGCTCACGTTTCCGATGCTCATTATCCCAACCAAGCCAAGCTTCTGCTTCCGGTTCCAACACAATACTTACAACAATAAGACATGGTTCCAAATGATGTTCTTTAGTTTCTTGAATTTCATTAGAAATTATAGCTTCGGCTCGATCCCAATCATCATTCCCAGGATTATTAAGTAAATTTAATGAAACATCAGCAGATGTATCATAGGGTTCTGTTAAAAATTGTGGTGAATCCGTAAATAAAATCCTTGCACAATGTTTTGGTACTCTTGATTCACGAAGAGTTGAATTAATTACACCCCATAAATAACTTGGAGCTGGAATATATGCAGGAGGATCAGCGTTTGCAATACAATCAATTTTTTGAATGGCAATGGCAAAACTTAAGAACAATAGGATTAAATATTGGCAATGGCATGACCAAAAAGTGGTCATTCTTTTGTTTTGTATTTAGTAATCAGTGCATGGCAATGAAATTTTCTGGAAGGAAGGACGTCAATGAACAACTACAAGTACAACTGGAAATGAGCAACTAACCAACATAACACCAATAGAATCCTTGGAATTTTTTCATGTGTTTATTTCATGCATAATTAATGAAGAGAATCAAATATGGAAAGAAAATGAAATGAAAATGCTCTAGTTTTAGTGTATTTAGAGACCGGCTCAAGTTGAGTTATGGAATTTATGTGGTCACCATGTCTGCCTGCTTGTTGTTGGTTTACGAAGAGTTTCTATTCAACTTTGATTGTAGATGAAGTGTTTTAAACTCTAAAGGACCCATTGGAGAATGGAGCGCGGAGAAACCACTGGACAATAATGTAGAGATCCACTGGACAGCTCTGAAGCTACTGTACAAAAAGGGATCCATTGGACGGTTCCGGACTTGCCGAACAAGAAGGCGGCCATTGGACAGCTCAGAAGTTTCTGGACAAGAAAGGGAACCATTGGACAGCTCTGAAACTACTTGACAACAAGGGAACCATGGGACAGTTCAGATCAGAAGCTAATGGTCAAGAAAAATTCTACTGGACAAAGGTCGGTTCGTGAATATATTAATATACGTCACATAGAAAGAAACGTTTATTTTTCCCCTATGCTTTCTCGATTTACATAAATAACCTTGCTTTTTTGCTTGGCAAAACATAACAGTAACAAAACACGCAATCATCTTAATCCTATTCTATCCTAAAAATAAGTAAGTAATAAGTACATAAAAGTAAAAGTCTGAATATTTTTATTGATTACTTGTTGCTGGACATGGCACATGGACATGGACGTTCGGGATTCATTGTTTTGATTTTTGTGTTGCTAAGAGCAGCAGGTGAGCCTAAGTTTGTACTTATACTACAGGAACATTTTTGATCCAGCCGAACCAAGATACCTCTCTTCATCTCCACGTATGCAAAGTTTTTCGGATTCTAGGGTTACTTTACGTTCTGAGCCCATTGGTGCAGGGGTCCAGGCTGAGGCTTGACAATTGGGACATGCTAAATGAGGAAAAATTCAAAAATCAATTTAAGTTCTAGAAAATAATTTTGTGTATACAGTGTGTCCCCAAAGAAAACGCAACAGTGAGAGAATCGTTAATCTAAAATTCGACGACCACTGTTAAATTATTGTTGTTTTCTATGTAAATTTAGAGTACAATTATGCTAAATTTTGCATGCTTTCCTTCGTACAAACTCCACATTATGCTTAAATTAAATTTTGATGCATTTTTTCTGGAACACACTGTACAAAGAATACTTGACTCGAACTTACAAAATTTTGGTAATCGATCCAAACACATTGTCCTCTTTGAACAATTTTTACAACTAAAAAATCTTTTTGTTGCTTTAACCATACGAATTGAATGACGATTTTCTTTACAATAATCTGATTGGCTTACAGCAATATATTTACATGATTTACAGAGTACAGCCGTTACTGGAACATTCCATGTTGAAAGTAGTTTAGATTCTAAGGCTTCCTTTCGTTCAGATTTTGCAAAATAATCTGTTTCTTGATTATCTTCAACGAGTGCAGAATGTGAGCTTTTTGCATTGAGAATTTTTTGGAATTCTTGTTCTTCTTTTTGCTTCTTAGCTGTAGCAATGTCAACAGGATCATCCGTCAATTCTAATTCGTCAAATTTACGTTTTTTGGACGTGGAAGCTTTCACGGAATTGGGATCCGATTTCACAATTGGTCCAATTTTCTTAAGGATATTAAGTGCAGTAGACATGTTTTTATTGGAATTTGGCCGAAGTGTTGAAGTCGAAGATCCTGGACTTTTGCTGCTGGAGGTGGAAGTTAATGTCGAAGATCCAGGATTTTTCTTAAGGAAGCTCTGAGCATTGTTGCTTTTGCTTGAATTTCCTCCAGATGATCCAGAATTTGAGCCTTCCGAAGAGTCTGGATTCCTTAGCTCCAAAAATTTTAGGAAATTTTTACTCGAAGCATTTGGTGCAACCAATAAAGTTGGAAGTTTGGATTTGGTTTTGAGTCGTTCTTCATCTAATTTTAGTAAGAGCTCTCGTTCAGATTCTGATAAATGTCGAGTTTTATTTGGATCTAATTTCAATGGTTCTGGTGCAACTGCAGCGGTATATGCCTGCTCGAGCAATCCACATTTTGAATCTTGACGTAGAAAGTTAATGCTAGAATGATTTCCCATTGAAACAGGGGTTCGTTTTAGAGTATTTGTTGGATCTTGAAGTTCCATTCGGACAGCGGCTGCTTGGCGTGGTTTCTTGTTTGCTGGGGCGGTAATAGTAACTTCTTGGAGTAAATTTTTCTTGGCAGCCGTTCCAATTGTGAATTCGGTTTTCTTTTTGGCTGGGCCTGCAGAAATTCCTGGTGTAAATTCTTGATTTTGTCGTTGTATATTTCCAAAATTTGTTGTTACAACTCCAGGTTCTGGAAGCCCTGCGTTCATGGGCAGTAGACCACCGCTGCGGTTTCCCCAAGGCTTGAAGTTTTTGCCTTTACCATTGCCATTGTTCTTAGATTTTCCTTTTTCCTTTCGAAGTTCCTTAGTTACATGATGGATACAAACAGGACATTTGAATTGATTGACAACATTTGTACAGGGTGTTCCATCCTTTCTAGTTGCACCACAAGTTCCAAAGTCCTTAGTTGTCCCAATAAGTCTGATTTGATTGGAGGCAGAAACAGATAACTTCCCTTCACCCATGGCTCTGGGCCCGATAAAATCTACAAGAGACCCAATTGGTATGCATTTGACACTGTCAAGGTCTCCAGTTCCACCAAATAGAAAGAGTGTGAATTTTGGGACAGATTCAGCTTCCAAATCGTGGAGTTCCCAAAGAGAGTAAGAGTTTCCATTGGCGCTTGTTCTGGAACCTGGACATACAAAAACTCAATTAAATTAAAGTTCAACACTTCGATGTGCAAATGCAGTGATTTACCTGGTATTTTCTTAGTCAAAACTCCAGATGTCCAAAATTCAGATTTTTGCCCTGGCCCACTAGACCCTCCTCCACTTGTCCCAATTTTGGCAAGGGGCATAAATGGACCTGCCCCAATGTTCCGTCCCTTAAGACTATCCTCAATTACGCCGTAGGCATCTGTCTCCAGCCGAATTGTAGACTTAATTAGCCTTAGTTTTGAGTGGGGATCAAGTACATGGTCTGTCTGGGCATGGGGCTTTTGTGCCTGTGTCACTGGCTTAGGCCTGACATTGGTGATTTTACTATCATTACTGGGACAAGGAACCTTTTGGCCACTGCCACCAGGAACCCTATGGGGCATTCCAAACATTTCACTAAATGAGCGGTGGTCATGCTCATGGGCATTTGCCTTGGCCTTGTCAGTGTCAACTTTATTGTCCTTTGGAGCATTTGTGACCAAACGGGCAAAGGGATCATCATCCTCATCCCCAGAGTCCCAATCTGGATCCGCATCACATAAATCCAAAAATGCATCGATTCCACTCATAATAAATTAGAAATTAACAGTGTCAGTCAAATGTCAACTATCAATCGAACGAACACAAAGGAAACAAACAAAATGCAATCGCTCCAGCGTCCAGCAGCACCAGCAATTAGCAAAATCACGATTGACAATGCCCTGTGTCCTACTGTCAACTGTCCTGTCACTGAGCGTGAGCCCTGCTTTCACCGAACCTCATGAACAAAAAAATACTTGGCAAGTTTTATGAAAAAGGCTCCCAGTTTTCCCTCTCCTTTGAAGGACTTTCTCCAACATTCTTAAATTCTTCGATCAATAATCATGATATTACTAATACTAAATCCGCATCCGGCGGCCAGGCTTTTGGCAGCTATCGGTTGTGTCTTGTGTGCCAAAAGTCTGACTGCCGGGTCTAGTAATATTATAATTGTTCGTAGAATTTAAGCATTCTTTGCTTAGGATTTTTGGATTGAAGAGTTCAATATACTTTATTTAGGTTTGACACATCGATGGTCGAAGGTATTAATTAATTCCATTGAATCCGAAAAATTGTTCTTTAACTATCTGTCTCTGCCTTACAAAAATTCTGTCCAATCGAATTCTCTCTTCGAAAAATTTCGATATAAATTCGAATCAACCTACATACAGTTGACTTGACAGTCTTACATCTTACTCGCAATCAATCGCATATTATTACTTGGTGCTACTTTCTTTAATTTATTTCAGTTTTTTGTTTACCCAGGATTCATGTGTACCATTTGGAGTATAAGGTATAACTTATGAGCAAGCATGGACTACTCAAGATCCTAAATTTTATGAAGATCATGAGTAGGCTTGCCAACATAGCAGGAAACGGAAACGAAACGGTTTCTTTATTGGAGAAACGGAAACGGAAACGAAACGGAGTGGAAACGGAACGAAACGGGAAACGGTTATTTACCAAAAACTGTAGAAAATACTGGGTTGCATGCAGTAGGTATAGAAATATGCATTGCAGTAGTGCACTGGAGTCCAGTATTGTTACTTTCACTCCTACACAAGCTATTTATCAGTTTGATACAACTATAAGTACAGACTAAATATACATAAAGTACATCGACAATTGAGCTTTTCAGGGATGTTTTTTACACAAAATTAAAGAATTTTCTCTCGTAGATATCTTACCGTTTCCCGTTTCGTTCCGTTTCGTTTCCGTTCCATTCCCGTTTCGTTTCTTGGTGGAAACGGGAACGGAACGCTAAGCTTCGTTTCCAATTTTGGGAAAACGGAAACGAAAAGGAAACGAAACGGCTTAACCGTTTCTTGAAGGAAACGGTGGCAAGCCTAATTCATGAGACTGAATAGAAAATGAATATGAATATTTGGTGTATTTTAATATTTTATGCTGTTTGTCTGTCTAGACAGAATCATTTAAAAGTTTACTCCTTTACGGTGGAAATTAAATTCATTATGAAAATGAAATACCCGGAGCATGTTACATTTTATGAGGTTTGTCAATATTTCTTTGAAGAAGCATTTTCTCTTTCATCTTTTGTTTCAGACATATTGGGGGTTTTGTACGAAAATGAAAGGAAAAATATATCAAGTCTCAACGGAATTTAATAATGCATATTAAACATTCTTCCAAAATATTTATGTAGACGTTCCATATGAGAAAAATTGATTTGTAGTTTATAACAGTTCTCTCTTGGAGTTTCAAAACTCAGAATTTTTAAAATTGATCCACTAATGGAAGGTCGTATGAATACTTCATCAGAGCTTGAAGAAGCGTTGCTAGAATTTTGTGAAAAAAATACTGGAGAGTTGTAAAGAACAAAGAAAAATTCGACCATGGACATGATAAAAGTAAAAGCAATTAACACTTTCACTTGGAATGGATTCGTGTTAATATCATACATTTGTTTGCGAATCACGAAACTTGTGGTTTTTTGTTTGAAACTGAATTCTAAACTTCTGCTGCTAGATTCGTGATTATTTTTAGTCACGATTATTCTTATACTCGTTTACTCCTTACTCTCATCTCTAGACACCTGAAGGAAATAATCATCAAAGTATTTAATAACTCAGCCAGGATGCCTTGTGCCAGTGAGCAATAATAATTGAGTAAACATTACTAATTGTTTATTTAATTCTAGTATTTTATAGGAAAATAATTTGCCTTTTGTTGGAATTGCTACGAAGCATCAATGTTCAGTCACCATGCGGTAACTTAATGCATAAACAGTATTATAGCATATACAGTTAACTACAGAACTAGATAGTTTTAACGAAAGGATCTTGATAAACGTACCGCTACTTTAAACGAAGCGTAGTTTTTGCAATTTCAACGTAGTTCATTGAACGTGTGTTGGTCCAGTCCATGTCTTTGAATTTGTTGACCAGCTTTTCCAGATCTACATCTGGGTATTTTTCTTGGAGAGCTTCTTTGTCAGTGTTGGGATAATGACGAAGGATTTGAATTGCCTCAAACTGTTGCCTCCTGACAAACAAAACCAACACCAAGCATTGAAGCATTCTACAATTACGGTGACATTATTAAGCCTTTGCGTTTGCTTACCGTATTCTCTGCCGTTCTTCTTTACGCTGCTTAGCTTTCCAACGAACAAGAAACCAACTTTTTTCCTCATGGTCTACTTTGGGTTCGGCCTCTTTTTCGACTAAGTAGAATTTGTTGGTGTCTCGTGGAAGATGGTGTTCTTCGTACTGGACGTATTCTTGGAGTCCGAGAAAATTCTCAATGTTTCCCCCAGGTCGTTCACCTGTAGTCCCAGTTTCCAGCTCATAGTAAGCCCGATTCCGTTCACGGACAATCTTCTCAACATTCTCCATGCTATCTTCAACCTGGAAAAAAATCGGTACATCTGAAGCGTTTAGAATATTTTTCCCATTGTAGGGACAAAATCACTGTATTTTACCTTATCTATTCGCTCTGGATTCGGAAAAAGTTTGAATTGTGCCTTGCTTTCATGTTCCATCGTCAAGAGCATGTTCCGTTCCTTGAGAAGAATGTACCTAGAACCAGAGGTCACTCAAGAATGATTAATTGTTATCAAATTAAGAAGCTCACGACAGGAAGTGTGGCTTTGGTCTTTTACCATAATTTGTGCAAGTCTTGGTTATTCTTGAGACGTAACTCATCCAGCCTCCAGGACCGGCCTGCCCGAACCTTTGTCTCTCCCCAATTCTTCTTCTCATCAAAGAATTCCATGAGGTCTGAGACTACTGGTGACATGTGAATGAGTCTTCTGG
>JAQGCY010001151.1:0-11787 GCA_034700645.1 Xenylla mediterranea
GGAAGTATGGGAACTAAAATAAGTTTGCAAAATTTCAATTCAAGTTTTGATGTATAGGAGAGCCATCGCAAATAATTTCCAGGCAAAACGATACACGTAAATGCATTGCAAATTTAATCCTATTAACCATCTACCATCATAAAATTCCATGCCATTGTTTTAACCTCCAGGAAGTCAAAGTGAAAGTCTGAAAGAAAATAATCTCCATTAAAATTTTGAAACAAAACAATAGTTATACCTAGTTTAATAGCTCAATTTAATTAAAGAAAACTCTTCAGAATTATAAGGTATTCTTAATGGATAGGAATTCATCTATGTCGAATCGAGAAAGCTAGGCTTGCTAAATTAAACTTCCTGTTTCTGTTGTCTGTTGTCATTGTGAAAGTTCAAAATAGTGTAGATACGTATTTTGCATTTACTTTACGTACGCAGTAAGTAACATTACATTTATTTATCAGTCAAAGTCTAGATTAAATTGAATGTAAAAGAAAAACTCAAAGTTTAATTTACGATAATATTTTTTTGTAGCATAGAAGAATACTTTTTTTACATAGACATATACTTTTTATTTAAATGCTCATTTCTACATAGATGTAACTAAAACATGCATATATAAAACTTAATCACGCAGGCAAATTAAAAACGAAGATATTTATACATAAAATCTTCAATTGTTATTATATACTTTTTATACATGATTCAATGGCAGCAGCACAAGATTTTAGTATGAATGAAATTAGGGAACTGACCGCTATGCCTATGCTTTTTAGTAAAATCCCTGATTCATATTTCATCTGCATTATCATATACCTAAATGAAGCAATGACTTAAGCTAATAGTTATTTACATATTAAAGTTGATGGTTAGTTTATAATCTGAGCCTTTCAAAATGTTCAATAGAAAGCATTCTATGTTGTAGAAAAAAGCATGTTTGTATGCATTTTTTATTTTGTTCTATGCATAAAATAGTTTTCCTTCGAAAAAAAATTATCTATGTAAAAAAAAGTTTTCTTCTATGTAAAAATGATTATTTTATATAGCATGTTTAAATACCATCCATTTAAAATCTTGTTTCAGCAAATTTAACCGGTACTCAAATTTTTGTCGATCTGGATACTTCCAAGCTTGCCATAAATGTGAATTTTATCAACATATGGCTTTGTCAAGAATCGAAGTGTTTGGAAATCATCGGGTTCGATTACAGTCAAGTAAATCAATTATACCTTCCAAGGGGTTAATTATATAACAAATCTAAAATTAATGTTTTTTAATTCCTAGACTGGGTATCAACAGTTGGGTTTAAAGTTGAGCAAAAGGTAGACTATTTGTTTAGCACAACTGGTACCGTTCGAGTGTTAAATAATATCTTGGAACCTTCAAATTTTTTCCAAAAAATGACATTGGATCTTGGACCAACCCCAACTATATTCAAAAATTTTCTTGTTATTATGGTTGAATTTATGAAACCGGATATAATGTCTGTTGAGTCACTGGCTTTGGAAGGCCCGACTAACTTTGGACTAACCATCTCAAAAATGTTTAGCAATAAGGAACTTGCAGATGTTACAATTATTGTTAAGTCTGCCGAATCAGAGGAACATGAACCTGAAATTACGGAAATTATGGCACATAAAGCTGTTTTGGCAGGTAAATGTCAAATTGTTGAACAAAGAAAAGAAATGCGTATTATTATATATTTTTCTTTGCAGTCAGAAGTAATGTTTTTAAAACAATGTTCGAAGCGGAATTTAAGGAAAAAGAGTTTTGCAGAATTGAAATTGTTGATTTTGGAACAGAAATTGTTGAGAAGGTTCTTAAATATTTATACCTCGAGATTGTAGAGCTTGAAGATCCGGATCATGTTTTAGATTTAATTCGTTTTTCTGATAAATATGATATTCAAGAACTTCTGGAAACCTGTACCAACTACATTGCGGAGCATATCAATGAATTTCAGTTTATTACTCTTCTTAGCATGGTTCATTTTTATGAAGACAGAGTTTTAATTTTAAAGAAAAGTATTGAGGATTACTTTCAGATGTAAGTAAATTTAATTTCAAATTATAATTAATTTCAAACTGTATAATTGTAATTTTTTTTAAATCTACAGGTATGAACATACACTTTTTGATTCTGAAGATTTCAAAATTGCAATTCGTAAGTACCCCCAAGTCTTTACAGAATTGTACCTCTCAAGGAAACGTTTATGAGAAAAAGAAGATTGATAACCATTACATACAGCTAGGATGTCGATGGGATAAATCAATTTAAGTTAATTTAAAATTCTAGAATATATACGAAACCAGAAAAATGCAACTGCAAATTGTACAATACCTCAAAAGTAATAAAATTCCTTATTTCCTTGCGTCAGTGCGTCAAGTTTATGGTTTGCTGTTGGTCTGATATTACATGGCTAGAGATTCAAAGTGAAAGCATTTCAATTAAACTGTATTTCGTTTATTTTTCCAGAATTAATTTGTCGATTTTTATTTTATAGCGTTAAGTTTTTTTATCCAAATAAAGTGTGATGCGGTTGACTCTTTGAATTTATAAACGTTTTTCAAAGGTTAGATTCTAGAAGAACATTTTAGAATGAAATTATGGGTTTATTTTTAAGGTATATATTATATCTATTATAGAGATGTTTAAGGAAATTGTACTTTGAAAAACACTTAGGGTTTTCTTTAGATATTTTTGTTCGGTATTTCTATGCAGTGAATAGCTATAACTTTGTTTTTAATTCTAAAACTCTGGTTTCATTAGCTCATTCTAAAATTAAAATAAAACAACTTGCGTCTCAGAACTTAGAATCTAGTAAAGCAAAAAGAATAACTTTCTTGAAAACTGAAAAATAGTTCATTCTGAATTTATCTCCCAAAACATCGTTTGGGTCCTTTCTCTTTCTAAGTAGTACCTCTACCGTGCATCGTATCTACAATAAATTCTGATGCAAGGATTAAAATTAAAAGTTTCAATTACTCCATGAAAGCAGTAATATAATTAACATGTTCGATTCGATTCCATGAAACTATGACTCATGATCATGAAGATTAAGTTCATTTTATGGTTAAGGACAAAAGTACCTAAAATTTTTGTTGTTAAATTTAATCTCACTCATATCACATCTTTTGCTATTAAATCCTATTTTCTCCAACATCTTTCAATGTAAAAAGTAAAATCTACTAACTGATGAATAAACAAACCTAATAATCTTAACTAAACAATAAATCTTTACATCATACGTAAAACAATAAATGAATTTTTTGTTACACTACAAAAATGAGGAGATGAAATGATGGTCACATTACTTGTGAAGTTATATAAATAATCGAAAGCATAACTTCTTAGAATTATTATTCACATACAGATACAGATACTGCATATCAGATATTTGGAATGATTTATGTGCTTCGGAACTCAAATTAGAATCTTGACAGGCTCATTACGTTACAAATTTGGAGTGCTAGTTTTAGTTATTTCAGTTTCCTCCGGGTAAATAATTATTTTATCAGTAAGAACGAAATCATTGTTACTTTTTCTGTTCACAAGAAATGCATTTGATTTCACAAGAATTCTTGAACTAAACGGTGGGCCATATTAAATGTGATTGAATTTAATTCATTGAATTATTCAGATTGAATAAGTTACTCGGACCGTGTAGCAGAATCTAAGATATTATAAGTCAAAGTTTCCTATTGCTCTAAGTTTGCTCTATTTTTCAGCGTTTATAGTTTTTAACATAGGAGGATGGAAATGGCAACTGAAGAAAGTCCTTTTGACAATGAAACTAATGATACTGGACTTTTAGTCGAAAAAAGCAACAGAGATTTGACAAAGAAACGCAAAGAAGCTAATTATTTGTATAAAACAGGAAGATTTATTCTTCAAAAAATCAGCATTCACCGTTCTCTTGGACTTTGTGTTATTGTTATAATAGGCTTACTTTGTGTAATTATTTTCCGAAACTCCACTAAGAAAGATAAAAGAGCAGAAAACCTTTGTTTAGGAAAAGATTGTATTCTGGCAGGTATTCAATTGTTAATAATTATTTCAATTATGTCTAACAAATTAGGAATTAGTAAAAGGTTTTTTTTAATTTAGCAACACTTTTACTCCAAAATATGGACGAAACAGTTGATCCATGTGATAATTTTTACAAATTTACTTGTGGTGGATATATAAGGAAACAAAATAGTAGCGATTCTACGGACGATGAAGCATTTGCTTTCAGTGAAGCTACGAACATTGTTGCCCATCAATTGAATATCATTTTTACTGAGCCTATTAGTCCAGAGGAACAAAAGGCATATAAATTGGCTAAAAGTTTACATCAATCCTGCATGAATTTAAGTAAGCATTATTATTCCATATATGATATAGTACAAATGAAATGAAAGAAAATCAAAGTTTGTATAATTTGTCAAGCTTCTGTTGAAGAAAAGCAAGTAGAAATGAAAAGGGTATTAAAATTGCTTGGTGAATGGCCACTTCTCGAGGGAAGGAATTGGACAGACAACTCATTCTCCTGGACAGAAACAATTTATAAATTTAGAAAGTATGGATTTCCCACAGATCAATTGTTCAAGCTTTCACTGGGAATCGGGTCTGACAACGAGTCTTATGTACTACAGATTGATCAACCATCTTTCCCAATAGATAAAAGTATTCTGACCAAAGGTTTAGCAGATTCAGTGGTCAACAGTTACTACACAATAAGACTGGAATGGGTACGACTTTTACTCTTAGACACTTCATACTCCTCATCGGATATATTTACACTCGAGTTGATGGATGCAGCAAGATTTGAAATTGAACTATCAACAGTAAGCACGCTAACCAGAACAAATAAATTTGTACCTGTATAATTTTTTTTATTCAAATCGTTTCTAGATTCTTAATGCTTTAGATAACCAAACTTCAAACACTGAGTCTGGAATCAAGAGAACAAACATCATATCGCTAAACAAACTTTACCCATCAATCCCATGGAAAACTTACATCAAATCTCTAGTTAATATTACAGGTATCGAAATCACTGGTACCACAGATATTGATCTAGCTGTAACTATTCCAGAATACTTGTCAAAATTGGAATTGGTACTTTCGACCACTGATACCAGGAAACTTGCAAATTATCTTATGTCCAAAGCAGCCTATGCCGTCATAAACATTTGGTTCAACATAGTTAAAGAAAGTACTGCAGAAATATCTGCAATTTTTTCGGCTACTAGTTCTAGTTCACCCAGATGGAGGGGATGTGCGGACGCCATTTCCAAATAGTAAAAAATTTATATGTTTCCTTACTCTTCAAATTGAAAGTTTACTTTGATTTTATTTAATAGCATGCCGGATGCCACTGGATCACTTTATACAAAGCGATACTTCCAAAAAAGTACTTCTTCCAAAGTGACTGAAATTGTAGAGGATGTTAAAAATGGATTTTTAACTAATTTTAAAGAAAATGATGAGATTGATTACTTTACTAGGTGAGAATTGCAATCAAGTAGAATTTTTACTGAACTTATAAAAGACTGTGTGATTTTATTAAAACATAGTGAGAAAGTTATGGATGAAGTGTCATCTTTGAAACCACATATTGGATACATGGAAGAATTTGTTAATGAAACTGAGTTGAATTATTATTATGATGACGAAAGAGTAAGTGGAAGGAGTTTCATTGTTTCCACTAATTAAAGATGTAAATTGAGTCGTTTTGTTTAATCTTTGTTCTATTTCTAGCTGGCATTTCCTTTCGAGGCTTCTTACCTCACTAATGTTTTGACTTTATTAAATCATAAAGAAAATAAGAAATGGAGTAAAATTGGTAAACAAAAAAGCGAAAATGTAGTTTGGGCTTCTGCCTCCCCTACAGATATAAATGCATATTCAGTTCCAGGAACAAATGCAATTTGTAAGTACTTTTATAGACTAGACTCATATTTATTTTTGTTGACAACAATGAACTATTGTTGGATTAGACATACCTGCTGGAATACTTCAAGGGTATTTCTTCAACCCCAACCGTCCAAGTTTTATGAACTATGGGGCACTGGGCTGGGTAGTGGGACATGAAACAATCCATAGTTTAGAAGACACGGTAAAAAGTTATCTCCACCATTATACCTGCTTCATATGATGATACTGTTCAAATAAACCTACTTTCAGAAAATCGAATATGTACCAAATCAACCAACACCAAGCTTTTTCTTGCCTGACAATTTAAGAATAGATTCTTGGTCAGTGAAGAACAGGTGCTTTGCGAACCAGTATGCAAATTATCCAATTCCAGGAATCCAATTTCAAGAGGGCTTACGGGTAAATATAAATAAACCTTGCAGCATTTAATTATAATTACAACCCTTTTCATTTTGTTTAGGAAAAAGCCGGATATAATGCCAGGTCTGAGAATATTGCTGATAATGGCGGAATCCAAGCTGCCTACACGGCCTACCAATTATGGGTTAGACAGAATGGAATGGAAAAGGTATAAAAGCAATAATCAATTAATTGAATTTGAAGAGGTACATAACTGCTATAATGATAATTATAGAAACTACCTGGATTGAATTCTTACACACAAAATCAATTATTTTGGTTGAGTGCAGCTAATGTTTATTGTGGAAATCCTAGTTTAGCTCAGACAGAAGGCACATTTTTAACTGATTCTCATGCCATCATGGAGTTTCGTGTAAACGGAGCTTTTTCCAACATGAAAAAGTTTAGTCAAGACTTCAAATGTCCTTTACAGAGTCGAATGAATCCCATTTCTAAATGTAACCTCTGGTAAAATTTTATTTAGAGTAACACAGTATTGTTGAGACACTGACAAACGTAGGATCGCATTCTTTAGATTTCACGGTTGATTTTTTTAACATTACAGTTGGATTTTATTTTATAAATTGCATGTTTAAACTGTAGGGACTTTCTCCAAGTATCTCTCTTTACCTTCGCTTCACCAGACATGCTTTACAAAAATGTACAAGAAAAATCTCTAATACTTTCAATTTCTTAATGGCTCAATCTCCTTTGTACTACTTAATTTTCAATGAGTCACCTGAATCTTAATTTAATTTTTTAAATATAAATAGTTATTTTAATTTTAGCTATCATAGTCTTACTGAAGCTAAGCAAATTAAAAAATCGCTAAAAGGCTCACGAAATTATTCATATAGTTATTACTAATTGAAGTGTAAATATTCTGTATTTAGTATACACCATGCACGGCATTTATGTATGAGAAGAAAGATTAAATGACCTCTCATCTATACTTTGCCCTAGACTTAATATGAAAAATTTAGATTTAACCTCTTCTTAACCTCAGCCTTATCACATTTTAATGTTATCAAATAAAAAAATATATTTATAGCAGCTTTGCAACTAAGAAAGAAAGCGACAAAATAAATTCAATGTTTTTATATAGCCTTCCAACACAAAAGTTGCCAACTTTATTGTCTGGGTCCATTTCACAATGTTTATTATTTAATATTTACTAATTACAATTAATGCTTTTTTTAACAGTGAAAATGATTGAAGGCTTGCTATCAGGTTAAGAAATTTAAATTAAAAATTCCAACTATCAGCACGTTATTGGAGGAACATGATGTCCGGAAGGTTAAATTAAGAACTACAAAGGTCCACTTTATGTATTTAAAAAAAATTTGTTCTGTTAATTTGTAATTTCTTCAAATGCAGACAGGCATTATTTGTTCAATGATAATTAATGATGTATTAGATGTCATTAAACTATGAGTCATGAAGTTTTATTTTATACATGAGAACAAGAAGTACCTAAAATTAGTTTTTAAAATGATTCCTCGCCCAGAGCCATAGTTATAGCAAATATCTTGATATTTTAATTGCAATTTTCCCAGACGTTTTTAATGTGAAGTCTAGAATTATTAACTGATAATGGAAAGAAATTAAAAACCTTAATAGATCGCCAAATATGCAATGAATAAACCCTTCAGACCAGACCATTGGAATTATTATAAAAGAAATAGAAAGATATGATAAAGGAATTCTCAAATTATTCATGACGTTAATAAGGTATCGATTACTTCTTCGATTTATTCACATACAGATAACCGTGTCTTCAATACTTGGATTAATTCAATTGTATCTGATGAACTGAAGTTTCATATTGAATCTAGGATCACACTTCGTTAGAATTCTTGGGTTGTTAAGTTGTATTTGGTCCAGTCTGTTCGAGGACAATCAGAATTTCATAAGCACAAGTAGGAAAAGTTTGATACATGTTGAAACTTCCTAGTGTTCTTAACCTTCAGTAATATCATTCCTTGTCACGAAGCTTTGATTCATTATGGAAATGATAAATGTAGAAAATCCAATTGATAGTAAAAATACTGAATTGTTAGGTGAAGAAAGGAACAATAGGTGGAAAGAGAAAGCAACTATGAATCATCACTTTTTTATAAAAAGAAGATTTGATCTGCTTCTGGCTCTTGGAGTCTGTGTTATAATTATAATGGGTCTGATTTGTGCAATCATTTTTCAAAACATTACTCATAGTAACAGTCATAATAATGGACCAGAAAAACTGGAACTGTGTTTAGGAAAAGATTGTATTCTATCAGGTACTTAATTGCTTCTTTTGTTTTTTACAGAATTTGAAATATATTGTGAAACTAAAGTTTTCCTATCATTTAGCTTCGTTGTTGCTTCAAAATATAGACGAAACAATAGATCCTTGTGATAATTTTTATAAATTTGCCTGTGGTGGATATATAATGAAACGGAAAAGAAGCAATTCCACGGAAAATGTACCATTTGCTTTCTCTGAACTTTCTGATATCGTTTCGGATCAATTGAACAATATTTTAGCTGAGCCGATTAATCCAAAGGAACAAAAGCCATATAAACTAGCCAAGAGATTATATCAATCCTGCAAGAATTTAAGTAAATATTTGATACTCTTTTTGTGAAAAAATGGTAGTAAAAAATTAATAAATTTTGTTAACATTCCTAGCTTCTCCTGAAGAAAATCAAGCAGAAATAAAACGGATATTAAAATCAATTGGCGGATGGCCACTTCTCGGAAGTAATTGGACGGAGTCTTCATTTTCCTGGACAGAAACAATTTATAAATTTAGAAAACATGGATTTCCAACGAATCAACTGTTCACGCTTTCACTTGGAATTGGATCTAACAATCAGTCTTTTGTAGTCCAAATTAATCAACCATCTTTTCCAATTCCTAAGGTCATTCTGGCTAAAGGCTTGAAAGATCCAATTGTCAATAACTACTATTCAGGAAAACTGGAAATGGCGAAGATTTTAGCCCAAAATGCTTCATACTCTTCTTCGAATAATTTTTCACTTGAGTTTATGGATGCATTTAACTTTGAAATTCAACTCTCAACAGTAAGCATGTAAACCAATAGGTATTCGTTTTATCATTTCTTGTCTATTATTTTCAGAACCAAGCGTCAAATTCTTTTAAAACTGAGTCAGAACCCAACAGAACAAACATTCGATTTCTAAACACATTTTACCCATCAATCCCATGGGAAACTTACATCAAATCTATAATTTATCCAAACATCAAAATCTCCCTTGACACTGAAATTAATTTGCCTAAAAATATACCAGATTACTTGTCCAAGTTGGAAATGATACTTAGGACCACTGATAAGAGGACACTTTCCAATTATCTCATGTCCATAGCAGCCTACTCAGCTTTATACATTGTGCCTAACATAGGTCAGAAAAACAGCTCAGTAATTTCTCCGATTTCACCAGCTAGTTCAAAATCGCCAAAATGGAAAGGATGTGTGGATGGCATTTCTAAATTGTAAATTAGTATTTTGGTAAAAAAAAAACGTTATCAAACTTACAGTTTACTTTGACTATTTTCTAAAGCATGCCGGATTCTATTGGCTCACTTTATATCGAACGATTCTGGAAACAAAGTACTTCTTCAAAGGTGTCTGAAATTATGGAAAATACTAAAAAAGGATTTCTCACAAATTTTAACGAGAATGATTGGATTGATGAATTAACTAGGTTTGTACGAATTAATGATTTATTCAACCACTACTACTAATAGTTTTCAGGATATTTTGTTAAATAGGAAACAAGTTAGGAACAAAGTGTCATCTTTGGAAGCACACATTGGATACATGGAAGGTTTTGTTAATGAAACTCGGTTGAATTATTATTATGATGGAGAAGTAAGTTAAGAGTTCAAATGATTTATACATGTGTGTAATTTGCTAATGATTCAATCTAACTAGCTTGCATTTGATCAAGACGCTTCCTACCTGACTAATGTTTTGTCTTTTAGCAAATATAAAGAAAATCAATACTGGAGTGAAATTGGGCAACATAAGATCCGGAGCGACAACGCAGTCTGGGCTTTTTTCTCTCCCACAAAAATCAATGCATATCAAGATTTAGGAACAAGTACAATTTGTAAGTAACGATATAACTTATACTTTACCTATAATTTACTGGCAACAATGGACTATTGTTGAATTAGATTTCCCTGCTGGAATACTTCAAGGATACTTCTTCAACCCGAGCCGCCCAAGTTTTATGAACTATGGCACATTAGGTTGGATTGCTGGACATGAAACTATTCATATTTTTCAAGACATGGTAATAATTATTTCCATTCCAAGGTTGAAAATTGCATTGCAATGTTTCACAGTTTTTCAATAATGCTTTTATACTTTACTAAGGAAAATCAATCTGAACAAGCTCGACCAAGCAGCTCGATAGATGAACGGTTAGCTAGATCCAGGTGCTTTGTGGAACAATTTGCAAATTACTCATTTCCTGGAATCCAATTTCTGCAGGGCAAAATTGGTAAAACCAAATGCGGAATTAAAACAAGCTCGGAGAATATTGCTGATAATGGAGGAATCAAGGCTGCCTATACTGCCTACCAATTATGGGTTAGACGGAATGGAATGGAAAAGGTATAAATTAAATCGATAATCAATTAACTGAAGAGGTCCATAACTACTATAATGATAATTACAAATTATAGAAACTACCTGGATTCCCCTCTTATACACAAAATCAATTATTTTGGTTAAGTGCAGCTAATGTTTACTGCGGAAATCCAAGTTTAGATCATACACTAAACACACTTTCAACTGATACTCATGCTCCCATGGAATATCGTGTCAACGGAGCTTTTTCCAACACGGAAGAATTTAGTAAAGATTTTAAATGTCCTTCACAGAGTCGAATGAATCCTGTTTCCAAGTGTAATCTGTGGTAAAAGTTTCCTTAGAGTTGAGTCACATATTATTGAGATTTAAAAATAAATTTGCTTTGCATTGTTAAGACCTCACGGTTCAATTTCTTTGAATATTGTAATTAGATATAACCATATTATGGAAAATGCGTCCTTTTCCTCTAATCCTACTCTATTTATATTTATCCAGTAATCTAAAATAAAATGAACACTTAGTTTAATTTTAACATGGCGCAAAGTTGGTTTAATTATAAAGAATTAAATTTTATTGTATTGATTGTGATGATGAAATGTAATGGTAATGATAATGACAAAAAAAAGAATTAGTATCATAAACATAAGGAAAAAATTGCACTTCTTAATTGCTATAAATTTAATCTTACACTTCTTAATTGCTATAATTTTAAACTTGCACTTCTTAACTAGTACACATAAAAAACATATACAAAATTGCAAATAGAAATTGAAGGCACATATCACAAATCAAAAATTTCCATTAAACCTTTGCCTTTTGGCAGGGTCCCCGCAATCGCAGCGGCATTACCACGCTGCACAGCGATGGA